>WURT03097127.1:18513-30853 GCA_009936505.3 Holothuria glaberrima
TCTAAGTACCCACAAATATCCAAATTTTCCAAAGGACTAAGAAATGTCAAATATTTGCAGTAATTTAACTTAAATTTGTCCAAAATAATGCACCAGGTTTCATCTAAGGACCCTCAAATATCAAAAAATTTTCCAAAGGGGAGGGGACACCCCCTCCCCCTTAGACCATTCCCCCAGGACGGCGATTCGAGACAAGGTTCAGCCCCCAGTCTTGAAAAGCTTCCTACGCCTATGGTTTTTTCCCCTACTGTTTTATTTTTTGGTTGAAGCTCACATGTACGAAGAAGCCAGCACTAAATACAAACGGGATCCTTACAAGGTGCTGGCCCGATTCTCACAAGACGAGTTGGGCCTACACAGCAGACGTCGAAGACAAGTCGTCGATGAACAAACATCACTGGTTACTGCAATAGAGGGTATATATCGCACTTATAATACCACCGCCGATGACTTCTATGGAGATCCTGTGCTGGATATGTAAGTGTTAAGTATCAAGTTTGGTTTTCAAAGTGGGGGAGGGAGACGGGGTATTTATTCACATTGAAACCAAACTGCTCTTCTTATAGGGGATTCTAATCGTCTGGTAAAATTTTGAGAGAACTTGGTGCTTTGATGTAAATGGTGCCATATGTTTTGATATTTACGGGTAATCTGAACCTTCTGAACAAGGTTTGTATGTTCGAAAAATGCCGCAAAATTATCCCATTCCCACCTTTCAGAGTTAATGCTATAGTTACAGTGTGAGTAGACATAACACAGAAGTATAACATAAAAATATAAATCCCTACAAGCTGAATGGAAATCACGGGCAAAGTTCTGTTAATATTTCAAGATTTTTAACTGATGGAAAAAACGCTGTGAAGGGAAAATACGAAGAACAAATAAACGAAACGAAATACAGAAACCATTGCCAAGAGAATTTTCCTCCTTTCTAAGATAAAAAGAAGTCTTCCCCTTCCCCATACTCGCAGCGAACGGAAGAGCAGTAAGGAATAGTGCCAACCAACGTTCGATTATTCTTCCTCTTTTTCAAAGCCATATGATGGTTTTAATAACAGACCCTCATGAAGTCATGTTGTACACACGTGAGCTGTCTCCCCTTTCCCAACAAAACAGACGTCCAGGAAGGTGACGAAATAAGTTCCACTGGGGGTATCTTTATGGGGCGTATATGCTTTAACACAATTGTAATTATTTATTTTCGAGGGGGCGCAACCCGCCTGCTTCCCAACCCCACCTTCCTCCTCCGCAAGGCTACACGCCTGCAGACATCTTGCCCTTGTCTATGCAGCTCCATGCGGACTCGCGACACTTCCGTTTCTAGGTTCTTGGCGACTGAGAAGAACAGTATAGATCAATTTAGCTACATACCATCGTTCGGCATTCATTTTCATTTCACTGCACTTCTCACCAGCGCCCCTATAGATGTGTCTTATACACAGTATGAAACTGGATATATATGTAAGGCAATCATTGTCAGTGTACATTTAAACGTTATACGTTCATGATTAACATTTTACAACACCAAGATACAAGAAAAAGAGTCACTTATCACTAAGGGATGCTTATCTACATACTGCCTTCCAATTTAACGCTTTCTGTTTGCTTTATTTTTCTCATACTTTTCGAACAGCGAGACGACTGAGTTACTGAAAATTTCTCTCATAGAATATTGTTACATCTCTAACTATGATCTTGACACGTACCAGCGAACTCACTTTTGTCCCTGTCCCCTGAAATATCGGACGATTACCGGTGAATGCAATAACCAATTTAATCGTCTGTGGGGTAAAGCTGACTACCCTACGCGGCGACTGATAGAACCTGTATATGCTGATGGTGAGTGAATACTTTAACATATCACATTTTTGTTGAATAACAGGAATCGTGTACGTCATAAGTCTTGTTGAATCTCTTCTAGGCAAATAAAAACGTCATAGGCGTAAGGAGCTGCTCGAAACTGGGGGGGGGGCTGAACTTTGTTTCGGATCGCCGTCCTGGGAATGGGTCTAAAGGGAGGGTCCTTAGATGCAATTTTTTGCATCATTTTGGACAAATTTTATTGTAAATTACTGCAAATTTTTGACATTTCTTACAGAAGATACAAATAAGAGGCTTGTTTCCTTAGATCTAGGGGAATGAAGCTTAGTTCCCCCCCCCCATTTTTGACTGGGGGATGCCTATAGCCCTCATCTCCCGCTTCCTACGCCTGTGAAAAAAACTTGTCTCAGAATAAGAAGTTCTGTCGAAAAGTTTGAGTCACTCTGTTAGAATAGGGGAGTTGGCATGGGATTTCCTTTTTCAATTTTCCTGTAATGTGAAAAATAGGCAAGCCGTCCTAAAATGTCTTTCCAACAATACTTAAATGTCTTTCCATTTAAAGTAGCTTGCTGAAATACAGTGTATGGACAAACTGTCGTATGTGTCAAGATTACGAGTACATGTGTACTATCTCATGTCGTGAGTACGGTACGAGTACACATCTTTTCACGAGTACCAGTAGAGAATTTTACATTAGCAGTAATGCCAACTTCCAATATCTGTGAGTACGAGCATGAGTACAAAACTATTCTCACGAGTACAGGCAATTGTGACTAAACGTAATTACGAGCATAGGCATAAAAGCCGCTGGACTGGGGCCCCTCCCTCCCCTCCCCCACACACACACACACACACTTCCAGTCTGGAAAAGCCAATTTCTGGGGAAGATTTTTTGGAGCAAAAAATAGGGCTTTTCTCTGGCAAAAACGGCCTGAGCCTCAATGAAACGGTTTAACGGAAAGGTTCACAACCGACAATTTGCCCATATACTGTACGGTACTTGAGCAAGTGGCTTTAAATGGAAATACATTTTGGTAAAGTTGGAATGGACATTGTTAACAAAAAGTTGTTAATTCATGGCATATACTGTGTGTTATGTGTTTAAAGGTATGTGGGAGGACGAATTTATTCAAGACAGTCCATAGACAACCATTCAATGTGGCCCCTAAACCCCTCCATAGGTTGGAAAAGCCTGAAAATGGCCCCTCTACTCCCTTTGGAGGGCCTGAAAACCTTGTTGTAAAACATGAAATATTGATAAAGCACTCATTGTTACAGTAATAATGCAGATTTTTTATATAAAAGGGGTTCCATGTAACGCTAGATTTTCTATGAGTGATCTGTGTCACACGGCCCTGGCAGGCGATAGAAAAGTTTGGCGACATTGATCAAATGAATTAGTCACCGGAAAGTAAAAGCACAACACGCACTGTGGGTGATATCTACCATATTGGCAATGCCTGCTGTAGTACAGATAACATTTTTCTTCACCTTTTGACGAATCCATTTAAATGAGAATGAAAATCCTTGAAATGTGGGTTGAGAATGTTACATGGAAAATCATTACTTTACAACTATTAAATTGCATTATTACAATTAATATATTATAACATAACATTAACGCAATGTATTAAAATGTAATTCAGGGCCGTGGCCTGGGCGAAATATCTAGGGGCAGTTCATGACACTATCTAAGCGGAGCATCAAGTGGCGTGCCCACAGATAGTTGACACCCGGGCGGACCCTTCCTTTTTTCACCTGTGCATGAGTGCCATCCTGGAGAAGGGGGCTGAGGGGAGGGGTACAAGAATTAGATCTAGCTTAGGTGCAAAATTGTGCTTTTTTGGCAAAGCTTTGAACTGATTATGTTGTTACAAATTGCAAGAAGAGCAGCGATTTGTTCTCAATATTGGGTTACATGACCCCATTTTCAAATAATTTATTGTGTGAAAAATCAAAGTTAATGGGCGATTTCTCAAATATTGGGGTGACATGTACCCCGGGATCGCCGCCCATGACAAATTGTTATTATTTAATGATAGTCTTCCTAGTTTTTGGCTGAGTGTAAGTCAAGACGTGCTGTCACTAACAAAAGGGGGTGACACTCTTTTCTCCTTAAGAAATTTTTGTCTTTGTGAGGTGGCTTGGATGCAAAATGGTGCTATCTTTGGCAAAACTTCGCAATGCGTTTACTTGATTATGTGTTTAGAAATCCTCATCATTTAGTGACTTTTTGGTAGGTTGTAATTGAAAGGGATGCTGCCTCAAGGAGGGGGGGGGGGTCGTGATACCTCTACTCTGTAAGATTTTTTTTTGTCCAAAGTTTACCTAGATCTAAGTGGCGTTATCTTTGGAATAGCTTTGGACTGATAACATAATGATTTTAATTATTTACTGAATTTTTCGGCTGTGGCATGGCACCCCTGCAAGGCTGTTACCCGGTGCGGACTTGACCCTAGTGCCCGCCACTGGGGGAGTCACCATCGGTTGGTGCGTAGCCGTAGCGTAGGTCTTGCAAGAAAACGTTTGGTTAAAATGTCTCCCAGATGGGGAAATGACATCTTTTATACCTTAAAGTTGCCTCTAAACATTCTTGACTTTTAGATTTCATGCTTTAGAAACAAATTTAGATTCAAAGAAAAAAAAAATATATCATGTAAAGGGAAAATGCAGTCACCCCAATTTGAATTTCAATTTGAGTTAGTGTATCCTATTTTTCATGAATGGCTTTTGAAAATCGTGTTACAATATGTTTCTCACCGAGTTGTGAAATTCACGTACAGATTAACTGCTTGGTTTACCTTGAATATGCAATATTTATGTTGTGACATAGCCTATCATGAAAAATACTTGAAGTGAAACAAGGGGATATTTGTGAGATTAACTGTTGTTTCAAAATAGGTTTGCAGTGACTGCTCATGCCTTTTAAAAGTTTCTTTGCCAGCTCTTTGAGTTTAGGTAATATTTTAAAGTAATCATAGGCTATTTTATCTTAAGCCAGCGTTTATGCTGATATATTCTAGCAGTGTATCTTGTGGGAGAAAGATGGTTCGTTTGCCAGGAAGAGAAACCCGTATAAGAACGCGCCCATGGCGGGGTCCGGGGACCTCCACGGGAAAATTTGGGGAAGAAGGGAACTCTTACATGCAGTTTCCCAGGTACTTTGAGCCTTGATATAAAAATTTGGACAGTGAAATTTTCAGCATTTCAGTATTTTTAACTTTAATTTACGATTTGAAAATCTCAAGGTGCAGTAGCCCACTGCCCCCTCAGGCTACGGCCCTGTAATTGTTGGAAAAGTAAGTTAGAGGGCTTAATGCTCCTATTAATATGAAATACAACACTTTGTGTTCAAAATATAGCACTTTACAGCATTTATATAAAACATTTGTGTTTGTCAAAGATTTTAACGGTATAAGCTTTGAACTTCAAAGTTTCCTGCGCCATGCTCAGTGAGGTCTAATCATATCGCTGTGGCCGAAGTACGTAAACGTTTAGGTTGCGTCCATACTTTATTCCTTATACACATTTTTCTATTAATTTTAGGTATATCCGAGCCTGCTTTATTCGAAACGTCAGCACGAGAGGTGTCTCGAAATTTTGTTGGCAACGAGCCAAAACTCGATGACTATAACGCATCCGAACTGGTCATGCATTTCGGTCAGTTCGTTGACCACGACCTTGCACTGACGCCACACTTGGAAGGTAGCAGACAAAATGTTTATATGTATTCTATTTATTATTTGTTTAAGTGGTTAGGATTTGATTGGGACTCCGTCTTACCATGAAGACGGTTGGTTAGTTAGTTAGATGATGTTTTACGGCCCAGTTTCTAACCAATTGGTTTAAGTCGAGCCGGCCACGGCCTTTTTTCCAGTTGTGGCTCACTGGCTTGTTTTCCCTACTCCATCTGTCCATTGCTTATGCTGAGCTCCAAGCACAATGACAGTAGGTTCCATTTTTAAAGTCTTTGGTATGACGACAGAATGGTTACCTCACAATGGTAAGCTGTTACTTTCCTAGGTTAGCTTATGATGTTCAATTGAAACAGTAAACTCAAAGACGCATGTGATTGTCACAAACATCTTCTACAGGAATGCATTGCAGAGCCCACTGCATTTGCAATGGCCTCAGGCGATAGGGCTGGTGACATGATATACCCCACTTAGACAATAGATGGTGGAGTTTGAAACTCCTTAGTTTTATCACAATCAGTACATTATGAACAATGGTATTCATGCGTCAAGCAGTAATATCGAAGACCAGACTGACACTAAACACTTATACAGAAATGTATCTTGCAGCTTCTTGTATTAAAACGTCAGTATTACGAGATAGGGTTGGTAACATGATATACCCCACTTAAACAACAGAATGGTGGGGTTTTAAAACACCTTTTGTTTTATCACAATCAATACATTATTAACAACGGTATTCATGTTTGAAGCAGTGATATCGAAGACTAGACTGACACTAAACTCTTAAACAGAAATGTATCTTGCAGCTTCTTGTATTAAAACATCACTACCGCGAGATGGGGTTGGTAACATGATATACCCCACTTGTACCTTGGTCTCACGTACCCCACGTCAACCGGTGTAGCCCCGTGTTAATACCAAGGCAAAACCGCAGGTTAACACCGTGATTTCCAGTGTGTGTTCTCATGTACCCCGGGTTCAGTTGATTGGGTTGTTACGGAAGTCAATAAGTTTCTCGCGAATTTTCTCTTGTTTGTCTCCAAATTGTTAGGTAAATCATAATTTACAGGCTACAGCGGAAATGAAAACACCCTAGACTGGTAGAAGAAGGTTAAACTTATATAAGTATTCGATCTCTTAAACATATTTCGCCCGGCCTGGAAATTATCTCGCCCTTTCTGTAGGCCCTATTACCGTGTCTGGCTATGGCCCTGCATTTAGAAGTAGGCCTAGTGAAAAATTTATGAAAAAACAATCTCGAATAATTTGCTTTCTCCAAGGGAAATAGTTTCGCCACGCAGCAACTAGAGGTAGTTCATTTAATACAATACCAGTCTGTTTAGTGTGTACAACACTGATAGGAAGTGGAGTTCATACAGCTCCGTACCTGTGATCTATGGATGATTACACAAACACGGTGTTTAAAACTGCAGAACCCTCCGTTCGAGGTGGATCGAAGTTTTAACACGGACCCCGAGTAAACCCGCGTTCTCACGTTACTCGCGCTCAGGGTAACACGGTGTTACCTCGAGCGCGGGGTACGTGAGACCACACTATTGGGCAATAGAATGCTGGGGTTTCAAAACACCTTATGTTTTATCACAATCAATACAGTATAATCAATGGTATTCATGCTTGAAGCAGTGATCTCAAAGACACGGCTGAAACTAAAATATTTCAAACATCAGTATTACGAGATTGGGCTTGTAACATGATATACCCCACCTAGACAATAGATGGTGGGGTTAAAAAACTACGTTTTTAGCTCAGTCAATATAGCACGACTTATGGAAACTTTTGTAAGGATTTCTCAGTAAGAGGAAAAACTGAAAAAATATATGATTTGTTTTTTTACAAAACGGAGTATGAATTAATTTTGGGGAGCAACCATTCAGTGCCATCTGGAAACGCTTACAAAGTTGATCTTAATATTTAAACTTTGTCAATATCAAGTATATTCTGCTGGCTATACCTTTACCAACTTGCGACGAGTGGAAAGCGTAGACTGTCGAGAAAGTAAATTTGTCCCAACTTGTTCCAATTGTAATTTTGAGGTAGCTCAGCACAATGCCTAGCTCGTCACTTTGCTCAACTAGTTTCTTCACAAGAGAGGGCGAGTTTATCGCCACGCGTGATGCTGACTCCGACATGTATGACACTTTCCTCACCGTGTGAGCAGGACTTGAGAAGTATAGGCGAAGTTAAATACACATGGCCAAGTCGTTTTTTTACCATTGCGCACATGAGCCCGGATTTTTGTGATCATCTTAAGTGGGCAGAGTCACGCTTTGTTGTCCCCACCACCTAATCACCAACCTCTCGGCCTGACAGCACCACGTGACTGATACGTGGCATGACCACAGGAAAGAAATTTGCCAGTTCACATTGTAAGTAAAAACTGATAAGTATCATTGTCACAAACTTGTCAAAGTTTCCATTTTCGCAAATGAAATGAAATGTAGATAATTGCGTTCTGGGCCAAAGTCAAGATTGTGACCTCAAAAGCTTTTCTCCTGGCTTCGCCACCAGATCATGCATTCCACCATTTTGATAGCTCGCACATAATTTACCCTGGTGAAGCACATCGGAGTGCGGTATTCACGCTCTTATATTGCAATGTTTTTCTTCAGCCCATTGTGAATGTGAGAAGACAGAAGATTGTCTCCCAATTCCTTGCAACGAGTCTGATCCCATGTGTGGCTTCCAGAAATGTATGAAATTTGTGCGTTCTCGACCAGTTCGCGAACTCAAGGACACCTGCGGTCCAGACCCGCTATTGATGTGGGGACCACGGGCCCATCCTAATGTAGTAACTTCATTTCTCGATGCTTCCAACGTTTATGGTAGCTACCTCAAGACGTCACACCAACTTCGAGGTACCAGTAAGTAGGTTACCTTATTTCCTGTTAGCATAGGAAGGTGAAATTGGAGTTTCAAAGCAACTTTGACAGAATTGCAAATGAAGAATTTCATCCAGTTTATGACCCCTCCTCCCTTTCCGATCTTGGCTCATCGCCTCTTTTTAAATGATGCAGTCAAAGTATCTCCGGGCCCGTAGCTACGGGGGCATTTCGGGGAATGCCCACCCAAAACATTTCTGCCCCCCAGATGAAAATTGAAACTGCATAGTAATTAATGTGGTGGAATATTTTATGCCCCCAATCACAGCACTTGCCCCCCCAATCACAACACTTGCCCCCCTAAAAATGTGAAGCTGGCTACGGGCCCGGGTATCTCTACTAGCAACTTACTCTCGACCTCTCACAAGTTAGTAGAAATGGACTACCCAATAAATTATAAACTGTACTTGACGTACATTGACACTTTCCTAATTCCACATTTTCAACATTACTTCACTGTTGTACTGCCTCTCCTAGAATAGCAGTCTACCCATCCCGTCGTTTCTACCACTGGCATTTTCAACGACGCTGGCAGAATGAACAAAAATAATAGTGGAAGAAAAAAAAACAACAAAAACAAAACAAAACAACCTGCCACCTTAAGAGGGTATCGGACGAAAACGTATGTGAAAGCACTTATGATGAGCAGCCAGACAATTTTCTCTGTCATGTGATGAGTTGACAGCCCTTTTAAAATATTTCAGACCCGGCAATAAGGTCTGAGGGTCTGAACAGTTATGGTCAAATTTGCAAATATGTGGCTTCAAATTTAAAAATATAACGATATTTTGGACTACAGTTTTATACGTCTATTACACGATGCACGACTTGGCTCGCAGAGCCTTCCCGACAACTATGGTTGGCCATTGCACCCATAAGGCGATAGAGCCTACGCGAAGCGATTTGATGCTTCGCGAAGCATACTTTCACCTACGCGAAGTAAATTAAACATACGCGTAGTCAAATTTAATATACGTGAAGGCGAGAAACAAACGCCGTACATGAAGCACGAAGCACGAAGCAATATTTTCAGTCAACATTTTCAGTCAACTATCTCTCAAGCTTCGCGGGGCTGCAAAAATTTGGCTACGCGTATGTTAAATGTGGCTACCCGTTTGTTAAATTTGGCTTCGCGTAGGTGAAAATTGGCTTCGCGAAGCATCAAATCGCTTCGCGTAGCGTCTATCGCGTTATAGGTGCGATGGCCTACCATACGACAACCTGGTGACTGACACATGAAGCTAATGGAATTTAATTTTTAATTATCTCTTATCATCATCCAGCTCTGAAAAGTTTCTATCCATTGTTGTTATCAGTCTCTTTTCGTTTCCTTTAATATTTCACACCGATCGTCACATTTTTTTTTTGCAGAGGGCGGAAAACTGTCCATGGTGGAGGGCGCTGATCCAAACAACGAAGAACACATCCATCTTCTTCCTCCCGATGATGACAACAAAGAGTGCCAATTAGGATCACCCGCAGCAAAGTGTGGAAAAGGAGGGGACATCAGAGCGGCTGAGCAACCCGTTTTGACGTCAATCCACACTCTGTTCGTCCACGAGCACAATCGCATCGCCACTGGGCTCGCTGAGATTCAGGATAAATGGACGGACGAGAAACTGTACCAAGAGGCGCGGAGAATTGTTATAGCTATTATGCAGAAAATAGTCTACGGGGAATGGTTGCCCATCGTTCTAGGAAGCAAAATGATGGAAGAATACCACTTGGGACTGTGGAATGATTTCACAGGTTATGATGACGTCGTGAGTATAGCTTCACAGTTTCTTGTGGAATGTCCTGTGGACTGGTTCCCTCAGATGAGACACCGACACCGCTTGAAGAGTGCGGTTCCAAATTGCAACAAATTTCATTGACTACAGCCGGTGACGCATCTCGATCCCGTGCCATCTGTGGCGGTCCTTGATTTTTTTAATGCGATCCCCCTCCCCACAAAAATGTAATTAAGTGCCTCCCGAGCAGCCCTCCCTTCTAGGTGCATTAGTGAATGCAACCTCGACAGACCATTCCACCTTTCACATCTTTTCTGAACTGTTGAAAAGCGCACGTATGCCTATTGGACAGAATTTTAGCCAAAACGACGGTGAAAAAAGAAGTAAACTGTTGGTAAATTAAAAGTACTTGCAGTGGCGTAACTACGAAGCATGGGCTCAGACCGGGCTGACCCTGGTTGGCCCCACAGACCCCAGTTTCAAAGGCAAACATGGGAGACTAGTACAAATCAGTGTCCATTTGAATACTGATATCATGCTTACGGGCCCTTTGGGTATAAATGTATGTGTCGTGTTGGGAGCTCAAGCCTACTTAGCTGGACCAGCCTGGAGGCCCCTGCACTCTACTGGATCCTGGGCTTTTGATTATAGTCGTTTACATGCCTAATTTTTCCTTCTGCCCCATGCTCGAATGTCATGCGCCACTGATAACACGGGAGACTGATATGTGCCTCCCACGGGCGGTGATCCTGGGGGATGGAGGGATATATCCCTCCATGAAACTGGAGGGGGTTACTGTACACTGTTTCCTCCATGAAATCAACCAGGCAGATCCGGAAATCAGAACACTTTACCTTTTTCTAGACTTTTTACAATAGGCCTATTTATTTTTTAGGAAATACTCCTGACAGTTGTCACAGTACCACCTTACAGCACCTGGGAAGGGCCATTTTCAGTGATCTGAGGGTATTTTGGCAAAATTTTCTACGCTCCGCTCCAACTGATTCTGGCGCTCCGCTTGGATAGTGGCACTGACTATTCCGGAAATTAGAACACTTTACCTTTTTCTAAACTTTTTACAATAGGCCTTTTTTTAGGAAATACTTCTGACAGTTGTCCTACTATCACGTTGCAAAGCCTGAAAAGGGCCATTTCCAGTGATCTGGGGGTATTTTTGGCCAAAATTTTCTACGCTCCGCGCCAGCTGATAGGGGCGCTCCGCTTAATAGTACCACCGACTAGATCCGGGAATCAGAACACTTAAACTTTTCTAGACTTTCTTGCAATATGCCTATTTTTTAGGAAATACTTGTTGTCATGGTGTCACGTTGCAAAACCTGGAAAGGGCCATTTTTGGTAATCTGGAGGGGTTTTTTTGTCCAAAGTTTTCTTGGTACGCCCCGGGCCAACCGATGGTGGCGCTCCGCTTAGATAGTGTCACTGATAATATATCCCCCCTCCCTCCACACTAAAGACGGATCGCCGCCCATGGTGCCTCCTAAAAGCTAAAGTTGCATAAAATTTTCTTTTTTTCAACGGTTTTGTGACTAGACGAAATTGACAACGGTCGTAAAATTGACAAATTTTGAACACAAATATATACTAAATGTTTATGACAGCTCATGAATCACCATTTTTCATGTGTAATCAACTCAACAGATAAATCCTACAGTTTTCAACGACTTTGGGGCGGCGTTTTTCCGTTTTGGACATTCAATGGTCCCTGAAGAGCTGAAACGTGTAACACCTTCATATGATGACACTCACGAAGATATCCATTTGAAGAAAAGCTTTTTCAACGCTTCCGTAACTCATGATCTGGGAAATGGCGGCATCAATTCCCTGATACTGGGCACTCTCGAAAAGCCATGTCTCGCGATAGACAGACATATCAGTAAATCTATTTGCGAACATCTCTTTGAAGGCATAGAGTAAGCTTTTAGCAATTATTTACTGATTGAAATTATTAACGGAGAAGCCAACCCACGGACTTTGCAATAAACCACTAGTAGGGACTAATATTCTGATGCACTCTCTGAAAAAGCTAGTCAAAACAGCATTTCCCCAAATTTTCATGAATTTTACAATTATTTTTTTACACACACAATGTTAAGAGCCATTTTCTTGTTTTCAAAAAAGAGGGCGCTTCAAATATGACGTAAAAGAGCCACATCGTAAGTAACACGATGTG
>WURT03097139.1:0-12521 GCA_009936505.3 Holothuria glaberrima
CATTCTTTCTATGGAAATCATGACATGTATGCGAGTAGAAATACTTTTTCTGAACGAATTCGCATATAGAATCAAGTTGAAGACGCTGTTTAACCATGACATAACTTACCACATTCCGCTACCAGCGCAGCAGCAGCAGTGTATCTACGTTGTGTTTACATCTCGTGCTGGATCCTTGCATGTTATCTTCAAACTAGCCTTGGAGGCTTGAGATCATTGAGTGGATATATTTGCAGTGTTGCATACTGCCCAATGTACGTAACATGTACATGTAGCAAAGATATTGTACGTACACATAGTGTACGTAATGATATTTTCAGCAAAGATTTTTCTCCGCAGCCTTTCGACCTCGAGTTTTATAGTCGAAAAAAATGGCCGGTCTTGTGCCCGGTCACTACCCGAGTCCCAGAGTCATTTCGGTCGAGTCCGAATCCGAGTCCTAAACGCCGAGCCCGAGTCACGAGTCACGACAATCGGGACTCGAGGCCCGGCCTCGAGTCATCCAGCCCTGATGGACACTTTGATTTCTTTGCTATTATGCACATCCCAAATTAAATACATAACTGTAGCAACATGACCTATACTATGATTCCCTAAAAAATTGAAGGGTTTTAAATCCGTAGGGTATTTTCTTCTACGGAAAATCCTAAGCGAAAGGTCTGCGTAGGCCGGTCCTCATTATCTTATTGTCGTATGTTACAATGCGATTCGGAGCAGTACGAGCAAACAAACACCAGCTAGGAAGGCCTTGATGAGACCTTATTATATCTGAGATACACGTGATTTGGGGCTATTTTAATGATCTTTAAGTCACAAAAATAGTCACAATTCGCCGTTAAAAACGTGCATTGTGATTTACCGCTGTTGAGGCGAAAAGTAAGGTAAAAAAACGAATCTTATGTCGTAACATTGGGGATCTGAATTCACAGTAGTTTTCAATGTCAATGGATATGGTGATTTGAGATGTCCGCTAAGGCAGATATTCTGCAATAGTTTCTTTTCAGCTATTCTACCCTTTTAAACTCTGAAAACATTGTAAATAGGAAACGTTTGAGGAAATCTTCCATTAATTTCACATCTAGTATGCGGATTTCTGTTCTGTTGTGTTGGAGGTCAAAAGTCATCTTTGTAACAACGTGACCGATTTTTAAACATGGGAGGTGTTAGTTGTGAAGACGAATTCTTATCAGCAGCAGCTTTCCTTGTTACTTCCCTCGATTCTCAGTTGTATCTTCCGATTAACCACCACCTCGACACAAATAGAATTACCACAAAAAGCACCATCATCCAAGCCTTGCAGCCAAGCCCTGTGGGAAAGAAAGGTTTATTTACTTTTTAAAAACTTGTTTATAATTCATTTCACATTTGCTACATTTTCTACAGGATAAACGAATTGAATATAAATAGTAGGACTAGTTTTGAAAGAATAAAGAAGAGGACACGTCAAAGAGTTGCGTATCCCATCCACAACCTTGTTCTCAGTAAAGACAGCAAACTGATGTCTCTGGGAGAACACTTTGCACAAACGAACTTGTGATACACTGTCTCAATTACTCAGAATTGAGTGATCCAAAACATTGAAATGTATAGTCTACTCTTTCTCTGGAACATTGCACCTGTTAGAGGCAGGATGCCGAATACCGGTGGAGTTTGTCTGAAGTGAGAATTCTTCATTTGTCGAAAGTCAGGTCACACCTTTGCCTCCAGTCTTTTGGTTAGCATGTTCATATAGGGATGTTTGGTTTTTTGGCTTATTATTATGATTTTGACACCTGGGCCTTATTTCATAAAGTATTGGCTATCTCAAATGGCATTACATGCCCACTAAGCAAACCACAAAATTAAAAATCACAATTTGACCACTATTCCTAGCTTAGCTTGGACTTCATTTTAATGATTCGGGGAGAGGGTTGCGTATGGAAACGAAGGATCATAATACAATGCCTCGCAAGCGCTTAACTCATTGTTACACAACCTTAGTGGGAATGTCTCATTATCACTTTTGAACGGCAACTTGAGTGGAATTTTTGTTCATTCCGAAATTTTTGGAACCCCTCTCAAAATCCACTCTCCTACCAATACCACCCTCACATGAGGTCTGTGTTATTAAAATGAGGATCACTAAAAGGATGGCTAGTGCAATACCAATACTGAGAAATTAAGGTATCT
This sequence comes from Holothuria glaberrima, assembly GCA_009936505.3. Taxonomy (NCBI): domain Eukaryota; kingdom Metazoa; phylum Echinodermata; class Holothuroidea; order Aspidochirotida; family Holothuriidae; genus Holothuria; species Holothuria glaberrima. The sequence continues at coordinate 2,170 of WURT03097139.1, forward strand.
AAAAATTTTCAAACGAAAGATTGTTTCCCTTTACAAAAACCCTCTCAAAAACAACATTTTACTTTTAAAGCCGAAACTGCAAAAACAATTTTAAAAGCAAACTCGGCCCTTCTATTCCCGCCAACTGAGGATAAAATAATTTAAACTTTGGTCTATACCTATGCGAAATAAGAATACAATGGTTACGATATTTTGTAAGTTTTAATCTGCATTTGCAAAAAGGGTTATTTCTGTTAACTTTTAAAGTAATTTCAAGTCAATGGATTTCTTAGGTTGTTAGTGTGAGAGATATTATTTCGCTGGAATACCAATGGTACAATAATATATACAGTATCTCCCCCCCCCCCCATATTTTGGTAATTTTACAGAGCAAAATACAGAAGAGGGATTTTTACATGGCGTCCAGGTTTTGCAGTTAATGATATGTAACAGAACTTTAAGGTGAGAAATACAACCTAAACGAAGGAAATTAGACGAATATGACGTATAGTGTGAGTGTGGGTGTATGTTTATTTTGTTATTTTTTAAAGTATGGTTCACCTGTGAAGAAAAAGAAATGAAGTGTCGAGCATGTTATTATAATAAATTTATAATTACTTTTTAAGCAATTCCCGTTAACTAATTTTTTTCTTATACCGTTCAGAAAGAGCAGAGTCTATGTAAGTTGTCTATTTTGGGGGAAGTATGATGAGGCAAGTAAAACAAATAAAATATTATCCATCTCTGAATTCTTGAGGAACATTTCACCATTAGGGATATCAATAATAAAAAGAATAAATATGATGCTAAGGGGATGGAAGATAATGTTGCCCAACGCTTAGTATGCAAATTACCAAATTACTTTTTGTTTTGGAATGTCTCATATGTAATGCACAGCCTCAAGCGAACTCACATGCAATATTAACAATTTGAGGGGAGTAAGGTAACTGCTTGATTTCTTTGCGGGAACAATGGAATAGGATAGCCTCCTCAAAATAAAAAGGAGACTACAAGAATCTATCTTACTTATGTTTGTTGACTGACTCTTACACAGCAATGGAGATCCTAAATATTTCTACATTTCTTCTTTGGGTGATGACTTTGACTGAGACATACTAGAGATCACCGCCGTGTGCTCTTTACGTTCTTGGAAACGACCACAGGTAAAACAAAAATCCGAACAAAACTCAGACCGGACCATGAACACAATATGAACCTATTTACAAAAAAATTACAAAATTTACATACTACAACATCAAAACAATGTAAACAAAACGAATTTCCTTTACGTGCAATGAAACTGACAAGGGCTAAATAAAAGCTTGAACAAAACCCGGACCGGACCACAAAGACAACAAAGACAATGTAAAAATATTTACATGTCACACAGTAATCATGAAGTTTTCTTCTTTTAACGAAATTAACAAAATTTAAATATAAATACATGTTAGAATACTTATTAAATATTGATTCCGACTGTTTCACGACACTTCGACACAGTACCCTAAACGTGTTTCTCCACAGAGCATCGAACTTGCAGCCAGAAGGTCGGGAGTTCGAATCGTAGTCGGGTCATGTCAAAGACTTTAAAAATGGAACCTACTGTCATTGTCCTTGGTGCTCAGCATAAGCAATGGAGTAGGGAAAACAAACCAGCGGGCCAAAACTGGAAAAAGGCCTACGGAAGAGGATTCCGGCTCCAACTCCACACCCGCAGTGGTACCTGCAGATAGGATGTGAAACCCCTCTACAGGTACCCCTCTTCCCAACAGACGTTGCAAAGTACCTTATTAGAACATTTGGCTTCGTTGTGTTCCACCTGCAGACAACGACTGCAACATTTTTTGTGACGCGACTTTGGTTCATGAATCCTCCTTTCCCGCTTGAAACAGATAAGTGGATGAACAAATCAGCGCGTTTAAGTCTTGTACCCCATTATCAAGAGGAAGGGGGAGTATGTCCTCCTTCAGAAATATCCTGTTACATTTCCAATGCACCTTTATGGGAGTGACCAAATATCTATCTGACTGTCTGTCGATCTGTTAGTCTGTCCAGGGACCTGTTACTGGTCTGTCTATCTTAAACTATCATGTTAGCTCTTAATCTAGTACTGGCGTATGTCATTCTATCGGTAACTGTTGTTGAGACCCCACCTTGCTCACCACCAAATTAAAGTCTTTTTATTTCAAAGAATAAAGACATGTCCATTTTTGCACAAGTGTTAAACTCTCTTGTGTTGTAAGAATATGTTTAATATAAAACTTGAGAGAACTTACCCATTTCCTGGTTACATTCATTATAATTACTAACAAGACGTTCAGATGCATAGTTCACTCCGTTGCATCCCCTGCAATAAAACGTTGAAAGTTCACTGACTACTTTAACTTCTTTCAATGGGAGAGCTACCGGATCCATAATCAATCCTTTCTTTTCATCATAAAACGTGTACAGGTTGACAACGGGATTAGCATTGCCACAGCTACAAAACAACACGGGTGTTGAGCAGGAGGTTCTGTCTTCAATGTTTATCACCAGTTCACATTTAGGTGGCTCTTTTCGAAAAGAGAAAGAAAACAAAATATTTTATGTGTTGAGCAATTTATATAAGAACTGTGTAATAATCTGTTAGTTTGGATGAGACTAGCATTGCCCGGGTAGTATCAAATTTCCATAAACACAGCTAAACTGGAAAGATGTTGTTCAGTACTTGTGATATTTCGGGGGTATCCAACATAAGGTGAGTCACCTTATGTACACACGTTCTCACTGCTTATGTTAAGCCTACTTTGAAAAGCGATACATTTTATCTTAACCTTTTACTGCTTTACATCATAATTGTTATCCCATTTTGTAAATTATAAAGACATGAATTATTGTACTCAACCTAACTGGAAATGTAAATCTGTGTGTGAGTGTTTGAGGGAAGAAAACCGAACAAAACGAACTCCTCGGTTTATTCTCTCCAGCTCACCTCATTGAGGTATAAGAGACTTATAATCGGTTAAGCCATCATAGTAACATACAAAAACAAAAATTAGTCAATTGCACTAAGGAATAATAAAATGCGGGGCAGTGTCAGTACTGATAGAGACTTTAAACAAGTCAAGGGGCAAAACTAGCACCAGAAACAATTTAGGAAACAGCCGGCTTTATAACAAGGCCAAGGTTTTAAGGATTTTTTCACAGAATTTGCTGAGCTTAAGAAGGATTTGTTTTATTTGAAGATTGAAAAAGATGTTTCATTTTTACAGAATGTGGACTTTTCCTAAAGTATGGCTTCAAGAACTCGATCCTTTCGTTTTTAAAATAAGGGCAATCAAAAATATAATGAAATTCATCACCTAACATATTTCTGTCGCATAGTTCACACACACAATCATCATAAAGGATATTAGAATACCTTCCTACTACTGTGGGAAGCTTACTATTTACACAACGAAATTTACACATATGATTTCGATTGACAAAATTTAACTTGATCAAATAATTTTCAAATTCAAGTTTCTCCTTATACATCCTATAAATCTTGTATTGTAAATTACTAGTACCATCACAAAACCAATCTTGCTCGTAAATGTCGCTCAGACGTTGGCTTATGGCCTTCTTAAGCCATATTTTGAAAATAATAGGACCGTGTCTGTGTAGAGTAGCTGGCAAACCTTTTTCGGGAATATTCCACACATAAGACATTCCACACTTATCTAGAGTATTTTTAACCTTAAGTAACGAAGAAGAACTGTAAATACCACTTTCATGAAAATTTCTTAAAAGTTTAAAAAAACATGTGTGACAGTATATGCTCACTAATATTTATTATTTCACACCAGAGAGGTATCATCCTTACCTCTATTGTTTTCAAAATTTTATGACAGCCCAACTCTCCATATACCATACAGTTAGATGTAGTCTTAGCTAATTGAAGGACATGTTTTAAAAACTTTAAACGAAATGATTCGACCTGAGGGCAGTCCGCAAATCCCCAATTTTTTCATCCGTATAAAAGAATGGGAGAAACAGTTTGGTCAAACAATTGGACTTGGAGTCTAAGGGCGATAAGAGATCGGATGCTTTACTAAGTAAACTAAAAGTGAACGCCTAGCTTGGTTAACTTGCTTGTTGACGGCTTTGGAAAATTTGTTTTTCTAATTAAATGTAACCACAAGATAAGTATAATCGTCGACTACATCCACATTTTCATTTCCATCCAAAGGTAAAAGTTGGAATATTCCTAATCTTACCCCTAGAAAAAACAATAACTTTCGTCTTATTTGCATTCACGGTCATTTTCCAAGTAAGTCCAATGAAGTTCAGATTTTGTGGCTAGGCACCTGACCACAAGACTTGCGCATGCGCAATTGATGACTAAACAGGTCAAAGGCAGAGGACAAAATAGTAGACCCCATTTGAAACGTCGAACCCGGTAAAAATCTGGAGTTTTATGTGATGCATATCGTTTCCAGTGCAAAAACCAACTTCAAAGCTTAGCAAAAGTATCTTGGGAAACGTTTGTAAGTTATGGGGCAGGTGGAAATTCCTTAACTGTCATGAATCCGAAATTGTCAACATTACGGCTAAGAGACTTCAACGTCCAAGAATGTCGTTACTCCCCCCACCCGCCCCACAGTTACCAGAGAGAATGTTATCATCGGGTTTTCGACAAAGCAAAATTGAGTGAAAAAACGTTTATTCTAGAATCAAACTAGCAAAGGTACGTATATCTAATTCTTTGTAAATATTTTGAACCGTAATCTAACCGGCTAGCCCCTAAATTAGATGAAAGTAAACATGCTAGTCTAGCCAGATTGTGTGCAATCAATGCACTCTGTAGCAAATATACAAGTTCCATAGTGTTACAGCAATACTTGTAGCCAGTGTCCTTGCTATGCTGCTTCACAAGGGTGGCCCACCCTGCCCCACTTTTTTCCCTGCCTGACCTTATTCTCATTATTTTGAAAGTCTTCGTGTGGTATCTGGGGTTGTGTCAGTAGAATTAAAGTACATTGTGTAAATAATAGATTGGGTGACAGCTAAGAACCAAACAAAGTTACATGCTATCACTGAATTAAAAGAATTGAACTCATGTTTGCCGTGCAGGCTTCAAAATATAGTAGAGCAGCGTTTTACATGTGCACATGATATTGCCCTGCCCTGTCCCCTTTTCAATGAAGCTAGGGGTCTGTACAGTACCCGCTACATTATGTACTCTACTAAATTCAAGTTGCGTCGTGGTGATGTAAGTTAATAAACTGACTAACTTGAGTGTAAATTTGTATTTTGTTATATCCCACTCCCGTTGTAACCGCTGGAAGACGGGAATCTATATTAATTTACCTATCCTTGTAATTTAATTGCTTGCCAAAGAGAATTGTATTGAAAGTACTCATGGTTTCTTAATATCCTTTTTTTAATTAAAAGATAAAAGGGAGAATTCTTACTTTCTGAGGCAAAATTTGTTGCTCAAAAAAGTTTTACTTCAAAAGTTGGTTGCAAGGCACAATACAATACTCTGCATATGACATAATATACTTTGAATGATGGTTGAAAGAAAGGATAACATGAGAAATATTTGTTGAGTTCCTCATCCTGCCTATTAGCTTTGCATTAGTATTTCATGTTCTGGCCAAAATGAAAACATCTAATTGAACTTCAATTAGATCATGATGATCAATCATTCGGGATTTTGAAGTTAATAAGATCTATTTTAAGCATTCTCGGCTGTTAAGATGACAAGATACTTCATGTCAGTGGCACTTACTGAACTGTTTCGGAAATATTTTGCCTCTAGAAAGCTCATTGGCTATGTCACGATATATGTGCAATATAGAGAAACTTTCACAAGTGTGTAGTTCTTTGCAGAAAGAATTCTCTAATTCAATGATAAGAGTATAGCAGCACATTTTTATGGGTCATACATAGTTTTCCCTGCACAATCCCCTCCAACAGTTAAACATCATTTTTACTGGTTACGTCTTAGTTTTAAATCTTCCTTCTAGAATAAAAACAGTTTGAACAAAATGTAAGTACCCTCCTTTATACGTAACAATCTTTGATGTTACAAAACGAAAGGGCCCCTGCGAAACCCTAACCTATCATAAAATAAAACTATTGCAATTTCCCTCCATAAAATTATCATACTTCTGCAAAATTTGTACTGTCTCACGTGAGAACGCTTAATTCTATAGTGCCATTTTACAAAAGGGAGGGAATCCGGGTCCTGTACCCCTTACACCCTTACCAATAGTCAAAAATAATGTAAGTATGAAGTGAACATATTTTAATGAACTTATCATATTGATACCACTTGTTCTTGAGGATCCTTAGTTATACGTTAAACGGTACACAAATGCTGGAAAGTGGGCTTCTCACAAACCCCTCTCCAAGACACCTGGGGTTGGGCATGTCCTGAGGAAACCAACTTAAAATCTAAAACATTTGTTCAAAGGAACAAAGACTTCACAAAATATTGCACAGTCTTCACATAAGATCCTTTTATTACTCACAAATTTTGCAAAGGAGATGGGGGGGCTGACCCCATAAGGCTATTAACTAGCATTCAGAGTTCCACTAAATTCGTTTAAAACCCTTCTGTAGTAGTCCCATGTGCCCACTAGGGAATGGTCCTGATAAAAGCACAGTTTACACTGGAGCTATTGCATACATTATTCCGTGTATTGCTTTAATTTGGATAGCGCCCTTTATTGATGTTCTTGCCTTTTCACCGACCTTTTGGGTGGTCAAGGTTTGCAGAGAAAGGTCATGTATAAGTTAATAGTGATTCTCAAGTACGCTGGACCAAAAACCTCATGTTTGTAGCTTGAGTGCGTTCGTAATGTATTTTCCTTCAGTACAGTAGTCTATGGCACTTTGGCCGCCAATTTGTCTTCAAAGTCAACAGTGTGCAACTAATTAGTGCAAATGGGGAAAACCAAAATATGAAAAATTATGTCATAAATAACAACAAGTAAGGAAACCAAACCTTTGTAGCAATTCGTTTATCGACTTACGGAATTCATACGTTGCCGTAGTTTTCAAGATGCTTACATCACCAGAGTATCCAATTAATTTGCACTGAAAACTGTCTTTTGGACCCTCCGGGCTGACTTGAAATTCAGCACTGATATCGAAAGATCCATCTCGTCCTGATGAAGATGGATGTACATTATCTTCAGCTGAGTTGTTGTTGCCCATTACTGTTAGTGTATTGGGGTACACGCCGACAGCTTTGCACACACAGTTGATATTGGAAGGAGATTGAAACGAGGGCGGTGATCTGCAATCATCATTGCTGCTGCATGATATGTCAATACGCAATGGCTCAGCTGCAAAATGCACACAAGGTAGGAAGTGCAAAAGCATGATAGTGCACAGAATAGATATGATAAATTATTTAATATAATTTCCATTTCATCAGCTGCTTTGAAACAAGCACAGTGATTTATTTTGTACATTATCATCACATAAATACATTCAATAATGCTTAACAAACTTTTCAATAATTTTATCACATCTCCCTACATGCAATGTGTAGGGAGATGAGATATTGTACTTCAACTAAAATCAGAAAGGCTGTTTGCTAGTGTCTGGGAGTCTGAGCATACAGACAAACCAAGTATGAGATTCATGTAAGCTTCCATTTTTTGAATATCATATTTAAACTTTTTCACAGTTTGACCTAGTGACCCCGAAACAAATGGCTTGTACGTACTTCTATGGAACAATTCACACATAATCACGTTGTGAAAAAAAGTTTCTGTGTGAATGGTTTCATGGAAATACATACTATCCATTTGCTTTGCGGCTCACTCCGGCCAAATGCAGCAGATTTCGGTTTTGGTGAAGACACGCCTTAAATCGAGACCTTCTCGTTTTAAGTGTATTACGTATCGTCTTCGTCTTTGTCGCTTTCGTTGTTGTTATCGTTATTGATATTGTTATTGTTATTTTTATGATTGTGATAACTGTGATGATTGTGACGATTGTTATTGTTGTGATGATTGCGATTATTGCAATGATTGTGAATGCTTATTGTGAGTGATGATTGAGAGTGATAACTGTGAGTGATGTTATAGTTGTGGTTGTTGTGGCAGTTGTTGTTGTTGATGACGACGGCGACGATGAGACAACGACAATGATGATTATTAATGTCTATGTATAGCTTTGATTAAACCCAAATATGATGAAAATGGAAAATTCAAAGCCACGTATTTCCTGGCAAAAGTTAAGTAATCCAAGGGTACATTACCCACATTAAACAGGTCAATGATTTTTATAACTGCTTTTTCAAATAAATTATCATGTACACAGTTTTACCAACTCTAATATTAAGAGTTATTCCAAATAAAATCATTTCCTAAATTAATTTAAGACAAAGCAAAAGTAACACCACACCATGCTTCTACAACTTGACGACGAAATATGTTCTTGATATATTAGGCATCTGTCTTAGCCTAGTTGCATTGGAAGGAAAAAAACTTAGATTCATACAACTTTAAGGAAAATCAAAAAATATTTTCCATGGAAAAGCACTATCAGAAAGTTAACGAAGCACCCCTGACCGTTTAAAAGACTTTATAAAGCAGGTAACATGTGTTAACTTTAAGCCACCATCACGTGATTTACCTACTTCTGTTAATTTTATCAGGACTTCCACTCCAAATATTATCGACAATGATTCTTTCCAAGTCTTTAATAAAATATGGAGGGAGTTAGGTAATACCAAGAATGAATACACAAGATGTGGAAGTGCAAATGATTTCCCTGTGACATTACGAACGGTTGGAATCATGTCCAGAGCAGATCACGAGCGAAGACAAGACTTTTGCCCAACTTAACTTAGGACTGTAGTTAAGTTAAAAAAGGACGCGTCTGTTGTTGGTGAAGGAAATGCCCAAATAAATTACAGGGGCCACAACAATGTAACAAACGGAAGCAAACGGACAATCTTTTGCATACGGACACAGAGGAAACAGGATAGATTTGCGGCCGTGGTTATTAGTCAATCCTGAAGCCTGTGAAATACACCCCGTAGAAAACTAATAGAGTTATGTAAAAGGAAAACCATATTATCAGCATAATTATTGTAAAATCTTAAAATAAGAGCTTTCCACATTATGTGATACACTTATTAATAAGAGTTCAGAACATAGAATAAACAAGGGGGACTGACGGGGCAACCCTACCTGAAGCCTCTACTAATATGGAAATAACCAGTTAAAGTCGGTATTAATAACAAAAGCATTGCTATTATTGTATAACACGGAGAACCATTTCTTGAAATCCAGGCCAAACTTAAACTAAGTATGTCTTTTGAATAAGAGTACATCCTATTGCCAAAAATAAAATCAATTAAGTCTAATAAAACTCTAATATTTTTTCCAATAAAGGGGTCATTAACAAAACCAGTTAGAAGGTCCTATAAGGGAAGTGGTTCAATATTAAATTCAGGTTGCTAAAGCTTTGTGTCCGATGTTGTAGCCTGTATTAATGAAAATTGAGTGGACGAAAATTTTTCTAGTTTTTTAATCATTACCAGGCTTCAAAATTTAGAAAACCACACAAAGAGACTGTTAGGTCGCTTGGGAACCTAAACGAATGCATAATTCAAATTTGAAAGTACATAAGGATCTATTGTGTCAAACTGGTATGAAAAATTAGTTGTTGTTGTCGTTGTTGTCGTCGTCGTCATTGTTATTGTTGTCGTCGTCGTCTTTTTATTGCCATTGCCATTGACATTGTAACCTTTACAGCAGGCGTCGAATGTGTACTCCTCTTTGACTGTTATACTCTAACACCTGCGAACAATGACCAAGATCATTCAGTTTTGCTATATTCAAGAGCCCAAATTGATTTTATCTCTCGATATTTCGAGACACGAATATTCATGTTGCACAAAGAAGCTTCAAGTGTTACATGTTCTGCGACCTATTCACTTTTACACAGTAAGTCAATGGCATTTCATTATGTGAGCTTTAAGCGGGAGAGGTCACACACTATAACTCCATTGACGTTTGTGGCCTAAACAGCATGGTAATCAGACTTGTTTTAGTCGATTTTTTGTTGAATGTTTATGTTTTGTGTTTGTTGAGATCGTATATTTGAATTGTTATTAGTGTACAGTTTTACGAAGTTCGACGAAGAATTATTGCGAAAGCTGGTATTACGAGCGCAGCAGGCGCAGGAGTAATAGATCATCGTTGTCGTCGCCGTCGTCGTCTTTATCATGTCATGATGGTGATGATGATGGTGATGATGGTGATGATGGTGATGATGATGATGATGATGATGATGGTGATGTGATGGTGATGGTGGTGATGGTGATGATGGTGATGATGGTGATGATGGTGATGATGGTGATGATGGTGATGATGGTGATG
>WURT03097172.1:0-12520 GCA_009936505.3 Holothuria glaberrima
GGAAAATTAACTGTTACCATGGCAACGGTTGCTATTTCAGCCGGCATTGCCGTATATAGCTCAACAGGCAAAGTAACAACAATATCTCATCCTCCTCACGGAGCGATGAGATAAAAACATCTTGTACTGCTTCGTCCACATCTGAAAGAAATGCAGTTTCCTATTAGTAAATTTACTTCTACAGTCAGCATGTTGAACAACATCACAAAGAGACAAATCTTAATACTTGGGTTATCCAGAATTGATCATAAAATGTGCAAGGTTTGTCACCCCAATGAAGAGAGTACAATTCCCAGTGTTCTTGTTCAGATACAGGTACACACATAATCTTGTGACAATAACGTTTGTTTTTTACTGACTTTTTAAATCATGTCAAATATTTCCTGCATGGTATACCTTTTTGATTCCTTGCTAAAGGCAGGCAAGGAATCTGTGTGATGGTGATGTTATGTGTGTGTATGTGTTGTATGTATCACTTAGCTTGTAATCAAGATATCTCAAGGTAGAAATGTCCAACACTTTTCGTATTCGCTATATAGATCTGTAATGTTGCGAGGAAAAATCTTATTGTTTTTGGTGGAGGTCAAAGGTCATTTGAGGTCACCAGAGATAAAAACTGAAAACCTTGTAAACATGATATCTTAAGATAGCAATGGCTGACAGTTTTCACATTTGGTATATAGATTTGTCATGTTGAGAGGAAGAAACTGATTGTTTTTGGTGGAGGTCACCACAGATTAAATTGCAAAAACGTAAATGGCTTGTAAACATGATACCTCAAGATCTATAGCAATGACAAATACTTCTGTGTTTGGTATATAGATTTATCATGTTGAAAGGAAGAACCCTATTCTTTTGGTGGAGGTCAAAGGTCATCTGAGGTCACCAGAGGTTAAATTGCCAAAACCTTGTAAAGTAAATTGCTTGTAAACATGATATCTCAAGATAGTAATGGCAGATACTTTTTGTTTTTGGTATATAAATTTGTCATGTTGAGAGGAAGAAGCCTATTGTTTTTGGTGGAGGTCAAAGGTCACATGACGTCTTCAGAGGTTAAACTGCGAATACCTTGTAAATGGCCTGTAAACATGGTATCTCAAGATAGTTCTCAATGACAGATACTTTTCGTATTTGGTATATAGATTTGTCATGTTCCAAGAAAGAACCCTATTGTTTTTGGTGAAGGTCAAAGGTCATCTGAGGTCACCAAAGGTCAAAATCTTAAAACGTTATCAACATGATATACGAAGATGGAAAAGACAGAATCTATTCTACTTAGTAGATTTGTCATGTTGAGAGGAGGAACCCTTTTGTTTTTGGTGGAGGTCACAAGCCATTTGGGGTCACCAGAGGTCAAAAGCTGAACTTTGTAAACATGATATTACAGGGGAGAAAGTACAGACAAATCTCTTCTAAGACACATTTGTTTTCAATTTTTTTGTCAAACAAAGCATCCCCCTTTCAGAAAGGAATCACCAAGCCTTTGGGCTTTCTCTTTGTTTTTGTGCTATTTTGTTTTGAAACATTACATATGAATGAAGGAGGGGGGGGGGTGGGAGGAGAAAATAAAGAAAATTTGTAAGCTTCAACTGTTGTCCCAAAACAAGTTTGAAGGGAGAATTTGTAAGCTTCAACTGTTGTCCCAAAACAAGGTTGAAGGGACTGCTTATTCCCTTTAAGGATATTTACTGTCTGTAGGTAGAAGGAAGGACAATTATATAACATCATAGATTTTTTGTGTTTAATGTAGAAAATAAACTTACGACCAAACTATAGTGATCCGTATATATAGTTAGCCTTCTAGAGCACTGCTTTACATACCGTTGACCTGGGTATGGTATCCCACTGGGAATCAGATCATGTGCTCATGTTAGTGCAGATAATTACCAGTTTCCGACATTTGATTTCGATCTGGGTTTGAAAGGAAGATCATATATCTGTAGCATACTGTACATGTACAATTCAGGTCTGCAGTTGGGAACTAGAATGTGCGTTTCAGAAAATACCGTAGTAACAACTCCGTATACAGATGCAGTGCAGGACACACATACTTTGACTGTATTTTAGTCCTTGGCAAAAAGAGTTAAGTTTAAGTTAATTGAATTGTTAAGGTAAAAACTAGGTTTGAAGTACAATACAGGTCTACGTAAAACACTACTAAACCAGTGCTGTATTCTGTACATAGTATATTTCGCACGTCATACATTTACATTGTAGAATTGCTCCATTTCATAATTAGCCTTGGTACTGCCAGTGCCATTTCTACTGTACAGACATGGTACAGTATTCTGGTGCAGGTCACTACATGAAGTGAATGCCTGTTTGCTCTGCCGGGGAGATGCCATTAAGCCCCTGCCTCTGAGGACTGACCGAGGTACTGTAATATATGCAGCTGTACAGACCGCTTCATGTTGCAGCCGGCCTGCAGCCAGTCTAACCAATTGGGGGAGGGGGGCACATTGTTGTTGCAATTTCGCTGGCTCCCTTTTAAAAATTTTTGCCTATTTCAAGGACTCTAGATGCAAAATAGTGTGAGACTTTCCATTTTTTTCCTATATTTGTATTCCAAAAAGGCTGGTCTTGTAATAAATTTTTCCTCCTTCAGTGCAAGACCTTTGATTGAAAAATTTAGGGGGTACCTTCTTCCTCCCCTTGTAGCTATCTGCTCTGGTATGCATCCCCCACTACATCAGTAATTACTTCTATGTTCAACTCTTAGAATGGGCTGATAGTGAACATGATTTATTGAAAACAGTCTACTGTGCAGCACTTTTCAAGGTCTACTATGTAACTGCAGCCTCTAGTGCAAAATTCATTAAAGGGAAATATTGCATTTGAAAAGATTTCATAAAATGACACCAATTTAATCTCATTGTGGTGTCTTCCCCTCTCCAAACATAAATCACAAATAGCTTGCGACGTACCAACACTAATCTCGCAAAATATGGAGAAAAAGAAACAAAAATTTTTTCATCGAACCGTCTAATTAAGGAACGATAAGCCTCGCCTACTGTAAATTGCAACGTTTTGTATTGCTGCATATTCATTTAGTAAGATCGGTTACATGCATGGGGTCATATTTAAACTCATTATGCAAGATGTGTTGACCTTGCTAACCCTGTGTTTCATGCTCACAATGAGCCACCACACCAGTTTCCGTACAGTTTACCCAGGGAGATGCAGTGTCATCTTCTGGGTTCACCATGCTGTTTACCTCTCACACAGTGAGCATTACTCACAGGACGGTTTTACTTAATGTACTGAAGACTTGAACATAATGATTTTGCGACATAGCATCACAGGTTTGTAAAACTTTTTTTTTTCCTACTAGGGCCTAAACCAATAGTAGCAGTTACCCACCAAGAATCTCTTTTAAATCTAAAGGCCTGTATACACGAGCAACATTTGTAAAACATTCTCAAAACACTTCACTTGCAACAAACCCAAAACAAGCTCCGATCATATGTAAAAGGATATGTGAAATAAAAAGACTCACAAATGCAATATTTCCTTTTAAATTGGTGCCTTTATTGACTTCTTGAAATTGTGCAAAGCAAAAGACACTGTAAATTTTACAATTTCACAACCAAAATTGATGTTTATAAGTTTTGTTCCAACCTTCATATGGGCCTGTAGCCAGGCAGGGGTACGGGGGGGGGGGAGTGTCCACCTACTCTGTGCGAACCTCTGTGCCCCCTCATTTAAAAATGGATCAAAAAATAAATTGGACTTTGGAACAGTGGTGGGCAGCATGCCTCAAGCAATTATTGAACAAAAGTAAAATTCATTCCAAAAGGTGTTTAAAGATATTTTGTTTTCTAAAATTTTTGTTTGTTTAACTCCAAATTTTGTTCATGTTCTGAAACATTATGAAAGGCACCTAACTTTAGAGATAAGACAAGATTTGAAACATACAGTTCATCTGTCAGAGTATAGGAGGATTGCTTATTACCCTTTGGGTACCACAACAGGCTAGGTTTGGACATGGCTTTCATAAATTATGGCATCTCTGATGAGGAATGTGCTGCCATCAACTCCAGCTATTGAATCACAATATTTATCTTTAAAACAGAACATTTTTGCTGCATTTTTTGAAAGTACATGAAATTTAGTAACTAAAAAAAAGGAACCAGTGCTGTACAAACCAGAGCAATTAAAAGGACAGTAATGCAGACTTGTTTGTCACAGTGGCCCATGTAGCATGATACTTAATGCCTCTAATGCAGGTACTATTAGTGGCCATGGATACTGTGAGGATTCTTTGAAGCCCATAGTCATACTTAAAGGGAAATATTGCTTTAAAATGCACCAACATGGCATACAAAGAAGTTACCATAAACCATTCTTAAACTGTTCAGTCTCACCAATAAACACTAGCAATAGCTTTATCTCCTCAAAGTATTATGCGATTACAAGAGTAACGGATGTTGCATCATTTAAGTTGTGGAAGTTTGGGTGAACAAATTATTTTTGTGCAACAAATTTATCAAATTTCATCCTGTGAAAGCCTTATTTCTTGAAAAAAAAAGCTACCACACTGCCTTATTTTGAATATTCTATCATTTGGTATCTGTTAATATTGGTTTAAATATTATGAAAAATGCCTGTAAAACAAACACAATATTTCCCTTCGGTGACAGAGTATCTGTCTTAAAAGACATACTCATCAACATGACTTCGACTTGGAGGTAAGCCAGTCTCAAATGGTGGCTGCTTCTTTGATTGACACAGGTCGGTGACTTTTTATTCCGAGTTGGAATTATACTCATGGCATGACATTGTGATAGGTATTTCAGCCTGCATGATTTTAATGTTCAAAGTATGTACTCGTCCCTCGATAATTGTATTATCCCGGACTTAGTCCATTACATAAGGCCACTTTTATTCTTAGATATTTCCATGCCAACGGAATCTTGTGCATCCTGTCTAATCCTATAGTTGTTGTTTACGAGGAAAACTAATGTTAGACAGGGTGGTAATCACTCGTTATTTCAAAGTCAAAAGACGCACTCCTAGAGACAAGAGAGACAAAAGGCAAAGCCTCTGCCTTGGTGCCAGTGCAAAAGAACTTAGTTTTTCAGAGCAAGTGGCATCTGGTAACTAAAAATTAAAATTTGTATTGTACTTAAGAAGGAGAGGAAGCTTTGGTGCCTCACCGACTAGAACCAGTTGAGTCTCGAAGAGTCTGGAGTCTGTTGTCATGTATCAAAACTGTAAGTCATGGCTTTGTATGTTTGATGGACTAACGAGATTACCAACTCTAACTCGTCGTTGTGTTATGGCTCGAATATAGCATACAGAGCAGTAACAGCGAAAGATCACAGAAGAACGAGATGAAAATTCTGTAAACTTATTATTTAAAAACTCCCTTTCCTTCTTACAAATAGTAAATCTTAGCTTAAATGCCTGTTAACAGTTATTTACTACTTATCTCTAGTCTTGGCTGATGGTGTGTGGTCTCCATAGTATCATCTATAGTAGTGGATCCAGTTCCTCTGATAGGTTAGTTAGTTAGATGAGGTTTTCGGCTCAGTTTCTTACCAATCCTATCCTGCAATGGGTGATAGGAAGTACTCTTGATACTAGGATACAATGGCAGTGCTTGAATTTGTCTGCGAATAATTCTCTCTTTCAAACAGTTCGAGGCTGGTGTGTGTACAGTTGTTAGGGCTACTGTTTTCTCAAACGAACAGACAGTTTACCAACGGTGAGATGATAAATACAGAAGTAATGATGAATGATAGCTAGACATTAAGAGTAATACGTGTGGTTGATTTGCATTGTCAATCTATGGCCGTGTTCCCACTTGGACCCCCTTGCTGATCCCCCCAAGCTCAGTTAACTGGAAAAGTTTGTGGCTAACCCCAAGAGCGTTCCCATTTGATACCCTGGGCGAGATCTGATTGCCTTCTCCAGTTCAAGCTACAGGAAGTTGCATCATTGAAATTGTGTCTGCAAGTCATGTTTGTTTACATAAGTTTGTGGGGCAGGAGATATGAATAACAAGCTGTGCTCCGGAAGTAAGTCGTTAGTTTTCTTTGATCTCGGGTCACCTTGATCCCTCGTTGTATTCCCACTTGTTTTCTGATTGCCTGCATGCAGTCTGATCCTCCTCAAAGGGGTGATCAAGCTCTCAAGATCTGATCTGGGGAAATGAGAGCGTTCCCACTTACAGCATTGCCTAGTAACAAGGTACCCCTTTAACAGGTAGAGTACTGTAGGTCTAACCTCTACTATGACTGACCCAGAAACTAAATCTGACTTCAAATTAATTTTGTGAAGAGGGACAGAAGTAAGACCAGATTCAACCCTCTGAATTAGTTTATTTGCTCCTGTTGAAACAGAGTCAGACAATGGTGAAATTCCATTAAGAAGCAATGACAATTGTATGCTGACCCAAAGATTATTGGTCGCTGACTTTCAACTAGACTACTTTAATACCTAAATACAGTACCTACCAGGGTTGAGACGACTAAGGAGTTGTGGTCAAATTCTGACTGACAAGAGTTTAGGGAGGGTAAGGGGTCAAGTCGAGCCCAGCCTCTCAGAAATATTACTCCACCCTCCATCCCTAGAAATGTTATGATAGCCACTGCCCCAGCTACCCCCTAAGTCCTTCGAGGCTTACAGCATGTATGGTTTTTTCCTGTGGCCTTGCCAAAGAGTTGAGTGGACTTAAGAAATAGCACTCCAGCACTGTGGAGGTCCAACAAGGAGCTACCCTTCTTGGTTTGCATGAGTGTTTTAGCTACTGTACTGTATGCATGTTAACTTTTTTAAGCTTGGACGCAACGGGTAATAAACTACCAAACGGTGTCATTGAGCCAAATTAGGTATGCATGATATTTTACACACAACGTACAGTATCTTGCAGGAACAGTTGCTTGCCAGTCTCATTGATGTTGCAATTGAAACATTTTTTTCTTCTTATTTTAACAAGGGTGTCCATATGCTGGATGAAAATTCAAGAAGTTTAACTGGATGCAGAAGAAGACATAATCATTAAAAACAGGAGTCTTTTCTAGTTTTTGAGGACTAATATGGAGAATTCGAAGAATGTTGGATCTTCTTTTCAAGTTTTTGAATACTGAATTGTTGGGGTGTCTTTAGTGTGAATGAAAGAGATAAGATTAGACAGAATAATTCCTTCTGGCATAATGTTAAATGAATGATTGAGAAAGGAATACTCTAAAATATTCATGTGGCTTTCAAGGGAATACTTTTCTACTCGGATTAAGTGCAATTTATGTAACTGTAGGATTCTTTGAAGTAAGCCT
Organism: Holothuria glaberrima; assembly: GCA_009936505.3. Taxonomy (NCBI): domain Eukaryota; kingdom Metazoa; phylum Echinodermata; class Holothuroidea; order Aspidochirotida; family Holothuriidae; genus Holothuria; species Holothuria glaberrima. The sequence continues at coordinate 7,278 of WURT03097172.1, forward strand.
TCTTTTAAAACTTTGAAGCTGTGTTACCAGTAAAACACTTTCTGTGCAATTTGAGAGTTATCATAATTTTTGTGCAATTTTCTGCCAAAACTTTTATATTAGTTAGACATCTATTTTGTGGTTCATCAAATATTTTGAAGGAAAAGTCATATCCCCCCCCCAAAAAAAGAAAAAGAAATTGCACACAACCTGCAGTGATTTTGTGTCTCACATTGATTGATATAGCTCCAAACTAGGTGGGTCTTCCTGCCAAACATAAGGGATCTATGAACAACTTGTTTTATGTGACTTTACTGAACTTGAATGAAACACAAGCCACATAATATGGATCAGTTTTCACTACTAGCTCACCAGGCAGGGAATGGCACTGACAAGCTACCATACAACAAAGAAAACAGTAGAGATGGCATGGACTTGTCTACCTGTTCAGGGAGCAGTGAAGGGGACTTCACATGTACGGATGATACAACACAGTTAGTGGATTGCGATGCTGCAGAAAAGCAACAAAAGACATTGTCTAAGTTCTGGATCATTTTAGGGGTAGTAGCTGCCAACCCCATTGCCAGTATTTGTTTGATTTTAATTACTGTCGCTGCTTCTGTCAAATTTGGTTACGTTGCCATTTTTGTGGTTGAACCCAAACCATACTTTGATCAATCCTTAGATGCGTTTCAGATACCATATCATGAATCCACTCTGAATAGTGAACTGTTTCAACTTGCTTCTGTGGATGATACAGAGCCAGAAAGTCTACGTGGAAGATTCGAGAGGGATGTGAGTGTTTCCTCTGGAAAACGATTTACAACCCAATTTGATGATTTATCTCCCTCTAAATCGGTATTCTCTAAAACATGGGATCACCTGTTTGGTAAGCACAAGTCTCCCCCTTTCAAAAGGTCAAACAGACTTGGGACAAAAAGTTTACTTTCAAGACAAGAGCGTTCACCATCATCACCTTTCAGGAATCGGAAAAGCAACTGGAAGCTTGAGATGGTTTATGTTGCCAAACCGGATGGTGCAAACATTTTTACTTCAGATCGTTTGAAAGTAATCCATGATGTCGAGATGCAGATAATGAGATATCCAGGATTCAGTGATTTCTGTGCAAGAATGACCTCCAACCATGATGATGAGTTTCTAGATGTGGTCAACTTTTGCACCCCACCCAACTCGTTGATGACATACTTTTTCCCATCTTTTTCTGGTTCCAAGGTGAGCCTTATTCAGTAGTTGTTGTCTCATTTGTTATGATACATGTGATTAACTTGTGGGATGCTTTTACACTATACCTGAATTTATATTGGGATCTCCATCAGGTCCTGTGCTTGAGGTCTTTACAAGATCCAGGCTGCAACCATAAGCATACTTATATTTCCACTGGGTGGGGCTGCAGCACTTTTGCTGGAAATTGTAATGTAGGTTTGCCCCAGAGTTGTGTTACTTTGCTCCAAATTTTCTGCCTGATTGGTAAAAGGGGGACTGCACTCCCCAGCCCCTTACCCTTAACAACTTTTACATAAATGGCTGCAATTTAAATACTAGCAATGAATTAAATTATCTCAGAAAGGGTGGTGTTCAAAGACAATTAGGTCTATTTGAGATTGTTAGACATAAAATAATTCTTTCAAATCTCTGATTAGTCAATTTTTATAATGATAATAATGACGACAATGATAAAAAAATATATTTATATAGCACTTTACATAAAAGAATTATCTCAAAGCACTTTACAAAGTAAAATGCAATACTTAAAGTGTACAAACAAAGGATAAAGATTAAGTACTTAATAGCAAGCAGACAATAAAAACTAAATAAAATAAAAATAAAACAGAAAGAATGAAGAATCAAGGACAATAAAACACAAAATCAAGAATGAACTAATATCAAAATACTTGATAAAAAGATGTGATTTAAACTGATCAAAAGTGGGAAAATAACAAATAACAAGGTAAACCATTCCAAAGCTGTGGAGCAAATATAAAAAATGCTCTATCCTCATAGAACTTACAATTACCAAAAGGTTGAAAAAGGGTTGGTGGACGAGCTCAGAGCACGACCAGAACACGCCAGAGTAAAAGTTCATTTAGGTAGAAATATTGAGTGAAAACAGCTTTTTTGGTTGCATGGCCAAGGGGCATTTTTTAATATGCAAGAGAAACTGGCCCCTTTTGGGAAGTATTAAAATTTTCTCCTGTTCAAACCATAATATCAGCTCAAAAACTGCCAGTTGGTGCTCTCCTCAAGTGGTGCTCAGGGCATCTGCCTTACCTGGCCTATCCATGCTACACTCGTTGCTTGACCCCATACCATTAAACTTCAAGTGTGAAATAACTCCATAAAATAGTAACTACCTTTACTGTGTATGTGAGCTGATTTTTGGTTCCTTGCTTTAGCAAAGGAACCTTTGTAGTCAGGTTGGCATGTGTGTGTGTGTATGTGTGTAATGTGTGTGTCTGTGATACTTGCTTCGGTAGACTGTAACTCAACAGGGGAAAGATGGACTAAACTTTAACTTGGTATATGGATGCATCATAGTGAGAATATGTGCCCTATTGTATTGGGGGAGGTCAAAGGTCATCTGGGGTCACCAGGAGTCAAACACTGAAAACCTTACTAAAGCGATATCCAAGGTAGGAAGCTTGGATAGATTTCATACTTGGTATGTGGATGGGACATGGTGAGAAGATGAATCCTGTTGTTTTTGGTGGAGGTCAAAGGTCATCTGGGGTCACTGAGAGTCAAAAACTGAAAACCTTGTTAACACAATATCTCAAGGTAAGAATCTTGGATAGATTTCATACTAGGTATATAGATCCACCATAGTGAGAAGCTGTGCCATACAGTTTTTGGTGGAGGTCAAAGGTCATCTGGGGTCACCAAGGGTCAAACACTGATAACCTTGTTGTTAGCACAATATCTCAAGGTAGGAAGCTTGGATAGATTTCATACTTAGTATGTGGATACCTTATGGTGGGGAAAAATACTTTAATTTTTGGTGGAGATCAAAGGTCATCTGGGGTCACTGGAGGTCAAACTCTCCAAACATTTTTAGCACTATAGCCTATCTCAGTGTAGGAAGCTTGGATAGATTTTATGCTTCACATGGTGTTGCATTAAATCCAGCAGAAAACCCATATGAGTTTTGTCGAATGTCAGAATCACCAGATGCCAAAAAGCAAATTCTCAAGAATTCCTAAAGTCAGATATACGCACAAAACAGTATCATTCACATTCACCCAATAACCGAAAGACATGGGACATCTTTCAGAGATGCCATGTATCTCAATTTTAGGTGAAATTATAGTTTTACGATTTTTATCGATAATTCTGCCATTATGGAAACCTGCATCAAATACCGCTTTTTAATATTGCAGAAGATTCTCTGCCCACAAAGCAGAGGACTGTTGTGGAAGTTCACTAGATTGTTATTTGATAGACTGCAGCCTTTGTCCTTAAAATAAGGACATGTGAGCATGCAGGAACTGGAAATTGGAATTGATTAATTAAATGGTACCATGGGTTATTAGTTTTATGAGGAAAACTTAGTTACTGATCATTTGGATCAGATACCCTTGAGCATGCATGAATTGTGATTGCTAAATTGAATAAAAGAAATTGTAACTGTATACTGTCTGTGTGAATATCCCCTGAAGTGCCTAGCCTATATGCAATATTTCCTCAGAGCAATTTATCTATGATTGAATTTGTTTATTAACACAAGATGTGCATTGTTCACAGAGCAGATCTTGTGCATCAACAGAAAAATACTGGTTCATTCAGTAGTTGGCTCGGTTTCAGTACATTCAGCAAGGAACCATGACAGTGCCCATTGGGCTGTTGTTAATACTTTATTTTCTAAACCAACTTCACACTTTTTTTTCCTTTTTCATAGGTATTTTTTAATGCAATGGGCTCAAAGTTAGCAGATATCAATGGTACTCTTGACAAGGCCATGTCACAAGAAACATTCTACTGGTATGTGGATCCAGACATGGATACAACATCGAGGCAATCAAATTTCATTCGGAGCGAGGTAGGCCTATTTGACTTAGATATTACTGTAGCTATAACCATACTAATGATCAGTGGTTTAGTCAGTTTTCTACGGGGGGTGAGGGCTGAAAGGGGGCTGGATCTCCAAATGGGAGGACTGGTATATGTTCTATTGATATTTTTTCAACATATCTCTGATCACCAGTGGCGGAAGGGGCTGCTAGGAGGCTCTGAGATTTTGTGAGAGGGCTGGAGCCCCCTTCTCGTGTAGCTATGCCACTGCTAACAATAATTTGTTTGCCTAATGCAGTGGTTCACAAAAGAGGGGTGCCAGAAAATTCTCTAGTGGTACCATCTGATGGTGGCACTCCACTTTAGAGTGTGTTAAAAGGGTGTCAGGCTATAACTCACCATTACCTGGAGGTGTCAGATGTCTAAAAGTTTGGGAACCACTGGTCTCAAGTCCCACCATCAGAAAACTGAAAAAAGGGGATCTGAGCAAAGCAGTGGAAAATTACAAAAAAAAATTGTTGTGAATGATATTGCCATTCGAGGTTCTGAATGATATTGCCATTTTAGTGGCACAACATGTTGGTGTATTGAATGGACAAATCTGGGAAATACCACAAAATAGAATACTTTGCTTCCTGGTTCCTTCTAATTATAAATTGGTGTCAAACCATTGTATTGTACCTTACATACGTTTTTTTTTTGTGAAGCTACAGTATTACTGGACAGTGTTTAGAGCTTTTCTTGACTGTTACACCCAGTAACAATTTATTTGCCCCAGATGTGCAAGGACTCCCCTGCTCCCTTCCTTCTGATAGTTCCCAGCCATACAGTTTTCCCACAAAAATTCCAGTGGAATTCCCACAGGCAAGTTCCTCCTGGACATTTCCACCAGACAATTCCAACCCGTGAAAATTACCCCTTATACAACTTTGCCTCATCAAATACTTATTTTCCATTTCTAATTGGTAGGAATTGCCCATAGAAGTTCTGTCTTAACTGTCCCAGATGGGCCTGAATGGTTAGTACCTTGGATCATAAATACAGCCCTGGAGTTTGACACATGCATTTCCTAAAGTTATGCCATTGCTCTTAATTTTTTCCATTTTTTAGCTCAACCCACAAAGTGTGGGTAGAGCTTATGTTATACTGTAGGGGAAAATCTCTGTCTCACTGAAAATGTCTGTCTCTCTTTTCAAAAGGTTTCAGCTTCTGTAATTGTCAGTGGATTTTTCTGAAAT
>WURT03097183.1:0-12520 GCA_009936505.3 Holothuria glaberrima
AGATTTAGCACAAATCTACACCATATGTAGGGCATAACAAACAAAGTTGCTAAATATTCCCTACAGTGGCATTAATACCATAAACAAATTCAATTCTTCCCATCATGCACATCATCTTGAAAAAAATTGCATTTCTTTGAAAATTTGTATCTTCCAAACGCTGCAAGCTACTGACATGCGTTTTTCACATCTTAAAAGAGAAAAATTTTCTGCATTTTTTGAACTTACTGAATTTTGTCTCTGGAAAATTCCTTTAACATAAAATGACCTAACAATAATCAATTTAGACACAAGCCTGAACCATTGTTTAACTTTGAAATGACGTGGATCAACCTTCCGTGTGCCTGAGATTCGTATCTCGCTAACCCTAGATTGCATTAAATATCGATTAAAAACTACTTGCATACTACGCAATCTTCTTGGTAATGATATTTTTGTGAAGCGTATGTATTTCATTTCTCTTTGTTACAGACCTATCAATCACTGTCTCCATTGTATTATTTCGATATTTTTCTTCCCTTGGCTAATCGTCTGGTTGTGTTTGGTACGTAAGTTTTTTTTTTCAATTTTTGTAATACATTCGACCTTTTGACATGGGATGAGATTGGTGTATGAGATTATCTCCCAAAAGCAGGAACCATCTCAATTGACTCTCAATGTCCACGGCTCCTTCAAAAGCAAATAAGCAGACAAACAAACAACAATAATGGTTGTTTTTAATAGGTCTTAAAACGCCCCTCCTCTCACATTTGCTTCTTCAAAGCAACAAGAATTGTGAAGTAGCCTAGGATCAGTGGCGTATACATGGGGACCAGGAGGCAATGCCCCACACATTATTTTGTAATACATTCTTGCCCCGCAAATAATTTCAAGTGTTGTGTAAAACACAGTTTTCTTGGACAGAAAAAAATACGACAATTATATACATTATGTACAAACTTTGTATAAATATGACGAGCTTGGCAACGAATAAATTCGGCCATTTGGCAGGTAAAAACCTAACTGTAACACTAACTAAAAAAGATGGCGCCCTGGTCTAATTTGTCAAAGCATAGCTTAACTGCATGCATACAGTACCAAGATATACTTACCATAGTCATTTAAAATGTATATTGCACACGCTGCTGCACGCTGCACCGGGCTTCAGTACAGTAAGTGCGTAAAAGGTTGTCGGACGGACATATATTCATGTATTCATTTTGCCCCCCCCCCCTTGAGAATAGCCTTTCCCCCTAATAAAGAAATCTTGGCTACGCCACTGAATAGGATACAGCTCTATGTGGGAAAAAATGTCGGTTTACACTTTGTGAATATAGACAATACCGAATACATCGGCACAAAGAAAAATTGATTCCACTCAGAACAGCCTGTAAAATTGGTGCTAATGCTAAATATACAAGAACGGAGGACTTTTCTCTCGTGAAATAAATCACGTTATATTGTGCCGTTTCCTTGACACTGGATTACAAAAGCACAGAAAATAGCCAACAACTATTATTTCGTTGAAAGAGTTAAGTAATAATGTTAAAACGAAAACCGTCGTTATGAGTATATGCCGACAAAACTGACTCCTTTCGACAGTTATATCCTATTGAGCTGTCAAGATAAACTATATGAAAGGACTCCCCCTCCCATGTACGTCCTCAACTTGAGCACGGACTCCCGACTAAGTTTGAACCTTTGTATCTCTCAATGGATATGTAAAGATCGTTCAAGTGACATTGGGCATTGTGATAACAGTAGTTGCTCATTAATTTCCAAGACTAGGCTTATAGACACATATTTTAGAATCTTCATTTCGTGTCATTCAGTTTGCTTCTCCACATCAAGTACGTTTGTAAATTTAAATAAAAAAATACCAAATTGTACCAGAAAGGATAAGTAAGTGTAACTGAAAGCTATGCGATTTGCAGAGAGTAAGGCAGTAAGTGTGCGAGGTAGGAATGAGAGGGATGGCTACGACCACATGAAAGGACGATTCAAAATGATTGTTTCACAGCGCCCCCGCAGTTGGCATTCGAAGAGATTATAAATAAATCGATGCCAGTGTATGAATTGGCAGAGAGGGATTTAGATGGGAGGGGGCCCTTCAGATTTGTTAAGTCCCACATCAAGCGCGGGTCTAGAGACTTCAATATTTTGGATGGGTGGGGTTTGGTCTTTATACGAGATAATTTTTGAGCTGAGAACCAACAGTAGAGAGCACATATTGTACATAGTGTACCAAGAAAATTTTAGTCACAAAATGTGTTCCAGATTACACGACACATAGCACTTGCTAGGACTTGTAAGTTGAATCAAAAGTTAGCAAAAAGAGGTCACAGGTTTCTTATTTCCAAAACATGAGCCTCACATATTTATTTTCAAGCTTTATTTTTTCATCTCTAACAACAGAAAATGATCTTGTAGTTATTATAGGGAGAGAACCCCTCTGGCAGTGGGATAGCATAATTTTTCCGTAAATCCACTGTAAATCCTACAATCCGAGTTGGCTATATACATGGAGGGGGTATTAGTAAACAGTTTACCCTGACACAGAAAACAGTTGAGAGTCGTTTAGAGACGGACAGACGTTTACCTAATAAGTCCCCTTGTCAACATTAAGTTTGCTAAATTCCACATTCCACATTGTTCAGTATGCGTGTTTAAGAAAATCTATCTGCAGATTAAAAGTATTTTGCAGAATAAAAATGAGTAAATTTCTTGAAAGATAATAACCAAAGATTTTTTGATATGTCTTCGTGTTAACCACATTCTTGAGGTAGTAGTTAACATTTTCTTTACCTGAAACATCTGCGCTTCATGTACATTTATCAATTTTTGTTATTATATTAGTTTTATCCCAATGAAACGACAAAGTTGACAAATTCATCTTTTGCATTTACAGGACTTCCCGTCTGATACACACTTTTAAAAACATTTGGGTCATGAGGGAACTGAACCAACATTTTAGGTCAAATTTCGACCCAATGTTTGTCAAATGAAGTCTTGTTTGGGTCATTATTTGACCCACTAATTTGAGTTGGTTTCCTCCTTACCTACTTTTGGGTCAAAGTGACCCAACTGTTCTTACAGTGCATCTTAATGCTCGTCTGTTTTCACTCTCCACAGTGTATCTGCCACTAGTGACGTCAGCCGTTTGAAATGCCAGCGATTCCGATGGAAAGTGGCATGTCCTCTCTGCAACACATCCACTTACAGAAGAGAATAATATTTGTTTTAATCTGTGTAAATAAGAAACATGTTTGAAGTTTACTGTCATTTCGCTTGATTTCATACATAGGCATGGATCGTTGCTCGGGTGGAAATAGATCCCACCCCACCCTTCACCCCACTCTTCCCCACCCACCCTTCACCCCACTCCTCCCCAACCACCCTTCACCCCACTCCTCCCCAACCACCCTTAACCCCACTCCTCCCCCACACTCTATTAAAAACAATTTCGTTATTCAGCGTAACCTTTTGCATAGAAAGACAGCTGATGAATACCTGCAGGCCATTGCTTATACAGTAAATCATCTGACATATTCCGAAGATTGCTAACCTTTCTTTCTAACCAAATTGTATCATCTTTATTTATCTGTTGAGGTTTATATTTACTGTGTCATTACTTAGAACGTACATTTACATGAGGAGAATTTTACGAAAATAACCAGTGAATTTATGTATTATTGAAATTTTGTGATTTTACAGTAGTAGTAACTGTAATAAAAGAAAAACTTGTTTCAAGCATATGAACACACTTGCTTCCCCGTGCATGGTTGTAAACAAGTTTTAAGCACGTCCATAGGCGAAGGAAGCTGTTCGAGACTGGGGGGAGGGGGCTGAACCTTGTTTCGGATCACCGTCCTGGGGAAGGGGTTTAATGGGAGGGGTGTCCCCTTCCCTTTGGAAAATTTTTGGATATTTGAAGGTCCTTAGATGCAATTTGGTGCATCATTTTTGGACAAATTTTAAGGTGAACTACTGCAAATTTTTTGACATTTCTTAAAGAAGAGACAAATAAGGGGTTTTCGTCATTGAAAAGTGGGGGGCTGAAACATGCTTCCGCCCTCACAAATTTCGCTGGGGGAATGCCCTCAGCCCCCGCTTCCTACGCCCTTGAGCACCTCCAGCAAACAAACAATTTATATTATGGGTTTAAAAGCTCTTCCACACTACCATAGATTTTCTCCATGAACATCGCCATACGAGTGTATGACGTTATTGTTTCGCAGATTCTTATTTGGAGTAGGCCTATGCAGCACCGTGTACTATATATGCACAATTCATGGACCATGTAATTTAGTCCCAAACTTCTCGGATGTAAAATGTCCTGAGTTGTTGACTTTTCTAACTATCACTATAATCCAGTAACACGCAAGTTTGGGCGATGATTTAAATATCATGCACCGACCATACACTTTTAGTAAATGATTAAAAAAGAATAGACGGAAATGTTTTCACATGTTTTGAACATTTTTTGGAAAGATTATTAAATATGCAGCTAAAAATTTGAATACCGCCATAAATTTTAATGTTTTTCAACTTCGTTGAGAAATTTGTTTTCACGCAGTGGCTAATAAAGGGGATGCAGGGACGGGCAGCCACCGCTCCCTACACGGGTTGGAGGGCGCAAAATGAAGGCAAGGAAAACGAGAAAGAAAACAATGGAGAAAAAGACAGGAAAACTAAGAATAACAAAAAATGGAAAGAGAAGGAAAAGGAAAACGAAAATAAAGGTTTGTGTAATTTTCCCGCCTCCGGTGAATTGTTAATTCGTGACTGCAAGAGCACTTAAATTGAGCGGTATGATGCGGTCATATTCTTTTGTTGCAAGAATGACATCGCCAGCTGGGCCTTAAATATGAGCTGGCTGAGTTCCCTCAAGGGATGATCGATCAGACAGCTGGTCCGGGCTCCGGGTCGGGGGGAGGGGCACGTCGAGTCACTTGATATTCCTGCAAACAGCCCTTGTGACGAAACTGTCTACAAGATCATACATTTTCCATGAACATCGTCATAGAAATTTATGAAGTTTTGAACAAATGTATGATCGTTTAGACTATGTTTTAGAAATTTGACAGTTCTGTTTAAACATGTTAACAAAATGGGGGAGAATATTACTTAGAAAGTTGTTTGATTCCTAAAAACTTTTCGGCCTCGCTTAACTGATGATTATCACTATACTGGTATCCGTACAAAATTAAGCGACTTTTACGTGGTACATTTTGTGCCTAATAATGTATAAAAGGAACGCTGGCATTACTCACAAAGTATATCGTCTTCACACCTACGAAACTGAAAGCTACACTTTTCTTGAACCCCCCCCCCAGCTAGGGGCGTCACTACCGGGGCTTGGGCAGTGGCGGAGCTATCACATGGTAAGGGCGGTGGCCCTGACTGACTCAAATCGCCCGTCGACGCCCTGTTTAGGTTTTTACCGTATTGAGACATAGGGTATTTAACTACTTCGATACGCCCTACAGGCCATTCTCGCCCCTCTGACCGAGTTTCCTTCCTCCGCCACTGAGTTTGGGGGGTGCTACACCCCCAGAAATTTTCAAAGTGTCGTCCGTCAGGAAAAAAATGCCGGCTGTCCGAAAAAAAATTGCCTCTTTCTTTTGTAGTTCCCTGACTTTGTTAGAGAAAAAATCCTTTATTTGTGGCTACAAAAATGTCAGGAACTTTTATGATCACTATGTCTTACTTCGACATGGAAGAAGTAGCTACGAGGGAGGTTGAAGATGACACAGAATGTTAGGTACACTATATGTATAGGGTTCAGTGAACATTAATATCGTCACACTTCACTGAATCCCATAAAGTTAGTGCATAAAGTTAGTGCACCTAACATTCTGCGGCATCTTCAACCTCCCTCGGAGCTACTTCTTCCATGTCGAAGTCGACCTTACTTTCAGTACTGTTGTAGCAGATATATGAAAACAGGTAACGCCGAGGTCAAGTTGACATTGCCAAACGTCAAAATACGTTTCCCGATAGGTTTTTGTTTTATTTTTTTATTTATTTTTTTTTTGCATCTCTTGTCTACCCGTTATATTTCAAACTTCCATTGTGTGCTTTTTTTTGTGCAAAAATTACCTTCAAACGAGGTTTATGAGCAGTAGCGAATTTAAGGGGCCCACTGAGGCATGCCCCCTCACTGATGCCGATTTGTTTTGTTCCTAGAATATGTAAATTTTTGAACGCAAATTTTACTTCAAAGGTAGCATTTGTAGCACCACATTGGCTGTTAGGACACCTTTTTTGTTCAAAAAGTTTTCAAAGGGGGGAGGAGAAGCTACCCTCTCCTTAAATGCCCCTTCCCGGCAATCACAGTCCAAACCCCCGTGCATGAGAGAAATCCTGGTTACGCCACTGCTTAGGAGTTAACCTTTCCTGGCACAGGCATTTTTGTCATTTTTTGTAGAGAATTTTACCATTTTTGTAAATTTCCAGTATACTCCCCGGCTCATCGCTTCTTATGGACACCCCTGCCTACAGCAAACATGAAGAAGTTTGTTATCTGGTTCACTGCATGTTTAATGAGAATGATGTTTATAGGTGCCTGGTCAGTCAATTTGTAAGAAGTATTCATTGTGTTCGCTTTGATCTGACAGTATGGGGTGGTAACTATTGCAACTAACTTTGAGACTTTGGGAAAAGATCATTCAGAGTTAGTTAGGGTAACCCTGCCTCGAGGAGCGAGCTTTCTTTGGGTCTTTTTGGAAATAGTTTTCATTTTCAGTATTTCAGGTGAGAGCTTAGCTGATAAGTGATTGTGATGTAAGAAGGATATTTGTGTTAATTAGTACATAACTAACGTATGATTTTCATTTATTAAATTTTAGATCATTTATTTTATGCTGATTGACCTTTCGTCTTCATATTAACCTTATTATTCACCTTTTGTCAGTTTTGTGGTGAAAAACAAATGAATTCATGAATTAATGAATGGTCCAGCTGTTTTTATTGCTCCCCGATAGTCTTTACAAGTACCGTGATGGAATGTCTGTGTATTCCACAAAAGCTCGTTTTCTACCACAATGGGAAAGTGTATAGACCTTTATAAAACGTGAATAGGACCATAGCTCCAAGTTTCATAGTGCAGCGACGCTTTTCAGGATGAATCTTTCAGTGATGGCGTCAGTATTTGACCCACGGGGGAGAGGCAAGCTCTCGACAGGGAGCCAACAACCCAAGTCCCCGACGATGGGCGACGGCACACCAAACCCAACATTTTCGGCGAGCTGAGTTTAAATTGATGAAAATCGACAATAGTGCATTTTTATGGAAAAACAGGCCTATTTGAAAAGTTTGGCTTTAATTGAAGAAAATTTGGGTTTTTTATTCAAGAATTTGCCATAGTAAGGAGCAAAGACAAACAAACTGTGCGGCATTTGGTCGCTGTTGGGTTTTGGGAATAACGTAATTAGTAAGGCTCTTCGACGAAAGCAGTAAATTTTGCTCAGGGTTGGCAGCCTTCCCTGACACAGCGCCACCCCTGCCTGGCGCCAATCCTTGACTCCATTCAAATATTTTGAAAATATTAGACTCATACAGAAGTTTACGGTGAGTATTTTGGGGTGAAAAGGACTACTTTTATGGCTTTGGTTAGCAATTAGAGTGTACCTGAAGTTTAAAGTTCCAAAAATATATGTTACAAAGCTTCAAAAATACATCCAAATAGTCCAGCTTTCATCTTTGCAGAACATTCATGATCTGGGATATAAAATATTGTAGCTTATTAACTCAATTTAAATGGTAGATTGCCCAATAATTTGTGATGTCATTCTTGTACTATACTCAAATTACTATCTTTGTTTTTCTTTGTTTTTTTCGAAATCCGCTGCACCTTTTTGCCAAATTGTGATCACTGTCTTACTGTTACAGGGTAACTTGGCTGTGTAAACCCTCTCTGTACGACATGGTATGCAAGAAACCGTAAATATTTCAAGATCATATAAATACCTTTATTTCAAAAGAAAACACATCAGGTATATAATGTGAGTTGTACAAGAAGGACGTCATAAATTATTGCACAATCGACTATTTCACTTTAAGTGAATAATTTTCAACATTCTAGGCCTATATCTCAGCAATGGAATAAGCTATGAAAATGGGACTTGGATAAATGAAATTCATTTTTCAAGCTCTAAAATATAAATTCTTGTAATTCTAAACTTTAGGTACACTTTACAGTAAAAAGTAAAACAGAGATCCACCGCACATTTAAAAAAACGAATACAGGAAATAAGGTGATGCTTCTCTGGTTGGAATGAAAATGGCTCTTCTTCAAATTCCTGATTTCCTCGATAATATTTTCATTACCGAAAATTACCCGAACAACAACGAAATTTTCCCAATTTCTGAAAATGTCGAAAAAGTGGAAGTACTGGTTGAAGTAACACTATAATATTGCAGTCTTGCTGCCTGTAGTATTCCGCTTCATTTCATCTGCATTAAATTTTAAAAGTTTATTCTATACAACCACCTGTTTTTGTGAAATGGGGATTTCCATCCTGGGCGTCACTAATCACGAATTGATTGCCAGTGAAATAAACGACTCACGATCAATTCTTATCTCGGGTACGGTCTATTGTTATCCCTCCGGAACGCCTCGAACTTGCGAAATTGCTCTCGATATTGATCGTTGAACCTAACATGCTAACCAAACAAGTGTCAGTAATGTATGCGGCTGAATACTTTCCGGGAGCTCTAGTTTTTCTGAAATATATTCGCAAAGGAAATTATTTGATGAAATTAGCTGATATTCCAAAATAAGTTAGAAACAAGTGCGGATACTCTTAATGTCAATGAAGATAGTAAAGTGATGATGCCTTTAATGAGAGTTGCTTCAATGTCTCTAGAGTCATAGGGTTTGGGAATGGAGAGTTTGAGTGCACGGTCCAGCCCCTATGAACTGTAACCAGTCGGATCTAAGGGGGACACCCTGCTAAGGGCTCATTTTGCTTGTCGACGGACCCCTGTCCAGGGGGAATACTTTTATATTTTGAAAATCTAGGTAAAAAGGAAGTTCATAACTTTACAACTAGATTTCAAAACTTGAGAAAAAAAAATGAAAAAGAAAATAATAAAATATTAAGCTTTTGAAACAGTAGCTCACTTTGACAACTGGAATTCTCCGAAAGTAGAGGAAAGGGAGGGAGGGGGGATGAATCCCTTCCTGCTACGAGAGTAGATTTAATTTGTACATAGTTTTGGTCCAATTGTCAATATATATGTCGTTCCAATGTTAATAGTCAGTGTGGTAAAAATTCCTACAACACGCTGGTGCAATTCATCAGTCTATTGTTTCGATAGGAAGCATTGAACCAGTTTACCAGGTGTGACGCTTGTTTCAATTTTATTCGTGAGGCACTTTACATCATACAATATTTTCAGCTTTTGATTTTAAATATTTCTTGACTCACTGGAAGAACACAGATAGATTAAAGAGTTAATCAACTGAAAAAATTCGAAAAGAGAGGAAAGATTTTTGAGTGTAAAGTTTCCTTTTTAGCAGGATAAGCCAAGATGGTAAGTATACAAAGGATATGAAGGCAGTGCGCTCTGTATATTAAACAGGCAAAACAGTCAACTCATTTGAAATTGGTATATATATATATATATATATATACATATATACATATATACATACACATAGATATCATAATTTATGTATGGCTTTCTTAACCGACGTGACATTTTGATTACAAAATGCTAGTCTACACAAGGCGTCACGACTTGCTGCATTCAACTGTTCTAACAAATTTGTGTTGAAGCGTTAAAATTTCTGTACTCTAGGAGGATTAATTAAGATGCCAGTCTTTCCCATATGTACAGGCCTTCTAGGATGATTAAAGACGCAAAACTGGCAAGGGGACGGCTATCGTGCGCACTGGCGCAGGCACGGGGGGGGGCATTGAGGCACGTGCCCTCTCCTACCGATTTCTGTAAAAACTTTCCGATTTTTTTTTTAAATGAACTTAAAAAGTTTAATCTACACTGGTTTCTGCAGAGGGCAGGACAACGTGTTTTTTCGACTGAGTGTTGGATTTATTTTAATCATTTCCTATCAAAACGTTTGCAAAATAGCAAAATTTTGGAAATCTTTCGTAATCTATTAAAATTTCCGTGCCCTCCGCGCTCTTTAAGCCTCTTTGCTGTGCGTCTTATCAGGGAGTTGGCAGCGAACTCCCTGGTCTCAGATATGTTGGCATTGTTCATCGGTGAGGGTTCTACAATTAAGCTGATTTTTCATATGCGTATTCGTGATTACAGCGGATCACAGCATTGTAAGAATGCAAAGCAAGGAATTTCTTTTCTCCTTAATCTGCTTTTCGGGAGAAATGTTGCATGAAATTCGCATAAGCGTATGGGGAGCATTTGGATGGGGGAGTTTTTTGCCCGAATTTTTGCACTCTTTTAGACAAATTTTGCCCGAATTTGTACAAATTTTGCCCAAATTTCAAATTTTGACCGAATTTTGAAGTTATCCAAAACTTTTTTGGGGACAGTCCCCTTGAACCCTTCTCATACGTCTATGATTACCAGGGAGCAGACATGTATTTTAATTGACAGACACATTTGGGAGGCAATTGGTAGTATCCCTGTGCATAGTCTGCATGCAACTTTGTCATAGAGATTATTTTAATGCAAAGTTTTCGCCGGCGCGCATTCGTCATGGTTCGCGCTCTAGATCTGATGACCACTATTAGCGCAATAGTATCACCTAATATTATTCTGGCCAAAACAATTTCCGAATATAAAGGTATACATCTCCATAGCCGGATTTTCCTGGGAGGGGGGGGGTTAACCTGTTATGTGAGAGGAGCCCCTTTCAGTATCATTTGTGGTTGCATTATTTGTAGGTAGGGCTAATACGTGACACTATCTAAGGGGAGCGCCACCACTATATTAGCGAATAGCCTACAAGGAAGAATAGCCGGAAATACCTCTTCCCAGGTCTCATAGGACTTTTTTTTTCCTTCTGATTTAAAATTTTTTACTCTTCCTCCTTTCCCCATCAAGAAGGGCAACTTAGACATATTTTATTCCGTTAAATTATTGAGTAGGGGAGATATATAGCCTCTGCTGTATTCATTTTTGTTATATGTATTTAACAGGAAATTGAAGGTAATATATGCCGTGTAAACGGTACAGAAATCCATAAAACAGTGCGTTTTTAAGTCTAAATTCGTATTAATTGCAACAAAAGGGCAAACCTGCAGGTGTGTGCAATAATCGTTACATCATTAAGTGCACACAATAGTGCGCTTGAGCATTGTGATGGTAGCCGCAACATATGATACATAAATGCTCAAGAAAATCGATACCAAAAGTTTCTACCCACAATCGTTTTAATAAAAAAAGCTGAATATAGAATGTATAATTATTCAAAATAAACAGAATACATTCATGACTGAGTCGTAGAGCTGGTATTTAGGAGAGCATTTTAGCAACTAAATACCTTCTACATCGACATCACTTCACCAGTACTACTGAAAATTTTGTTTTTAATCTCCTACTTGGTTGCAAACTTTTCCCCATTCTTTTCCCGAAAATATTTCCGAAAACTTAACATGTCTTTTTCTAAATCGTTTTCTTTCCCATCCTAAAATGAAGGCGAAAATTCAATTCACTTGATGTTCATGTAACTGTGGGGTGAGGATCCTCGATTTTGAACGAAAGTCGTTGCAATGTGGTTCATGGCTCACTTCACTGGAGTAGCCAGGATTTTTGTTTGCAGGGGGCCAACTGTCGGGCCTGATTGCCGGCCCGGGAGAGGGGTCTAAGGGGAGGGGCTAGTGTCCCACTCCCCTCTGAGAAATTTTTGAATATTTAAGTACCCTCATATGCAGTCTTGTGCAACATTTTAGCATCATTTGAAGTCAATTTTTTTGTTCCATTACAAAATGTATAAAAAATAGTTTTTTAGAATTCGATTGGGAGCATAGCCCCTGGCCCCCGTCTGGCCACACCAATCACTCAATTTGTGCAGTTGTGAGAGTGAATGAAGGCAATAAGTCTACGCAAGAGGGCGGCGGGTCTTGCCAGAGAAATGTTGAACTGAAACACTGCTTGACGTGTATGTAGACTCACTCGTTAGGACTTGCAGCCTGTCGGGATTGATGATGAAGGGGCTTGAGGTATGAGGGGAGGTTATATTATTCTGATTTTTCCCGGAGATAAATCCTACAGAAAGAGTGAGCATAGAAAATGTAGTACCCAAATGAATGCACGCAAAGAGCGCCGACAAATGTCTATTTCAGAAGTTTATAGCGAAAAGGGTAAAAGAAAAATATGAAAAATACCCTCATGGAGGGGAAAGTTACCCATCCCATCCCCTTCCCTATGCTACGTGCAGGGCCGTCGCGACCGGGGGGATGTGGGGGTGTCTTACCCCCAAAGTTGTCAGAGTGACGGTAGTCGGATAATCTGAAATACCAGTTGGAATTTCTGATTTCTCAGTCTAGCATATTTTTCCGACTGAGCTTATGTCAACTTTGTATCTATTTTCCAACTAGATCAAGTGAGA
>WURT03097205.1:0-12519 GCA_009936505.3 Holothuria glaberrima
TCAAAAGATCAAAACCTTGTAAACATGATACCTCAAGAACGGCAAGGAATCACTAAGCCTTTTGGCTTTCTGGTTATTAGACTGGAGTGAAATTAAACATTAATGCAGGTATCTTCAAGCATTAACACTATTATAGTTGAATATATTGGTACAGTGGTACTCGACGCACTATAAACGTGAAATGGTATCCCAGGAGAAAAAGGTTGGGAACCCCTGTATATCAAGTCTGTGTCAGAATAAGTAAATATTAATTCCTGGAGTCAAGTTGGTGTCAGGAGACCCACTGTCCTGTTGTTTTGTCCATTTACTGACTGTTCCCATACTTTTATTCTTTGTTTAGGTAGCCGGGTATTTCCTGACATTGTTGCCATATTTTATAAATATGAAGGTGAGTCAATTCTGATGGTACAAATGATTTTGAAACAAAAGCTCTAAGTGCTGGTTGTAAGTTGCTGTCTTGCTTTACCATGAAAATGCTGTCATATTTAAACTGGTGGTTGTTAAACATTTTCATCGGTGACCCATATTTTGATTCCCTTCCATTGCGGCAACCCGAGGGCTATAGCTGGTGTCTGTCACTTTCTAAGCAGAGTGCCAACATTGGTTGTCCCGTGGTGAACAAAGAAAATTTTTTGCTGAAAATGAGATTCCTAAGGCCTTGTTAAGAGCATGCCATAATTCAGTAATCTCCTCTCTCAAAAACTTTATTACTGCAACAAATGTTTTTCTCTGTTTTCCTAGATGCAGCCCTCAACTCACTGGTGAAGCTTGATGACCTAGTATAGGACTGTAACCCATAATTAAGGGAACATTATATTCAAATCCTGGTTTATTCTCAAAGGCAAAGATTCATGCAAAATTATCTCTACCTCTAAGATTATATAAATTCTTCAGATCTGCAAAGAAGCATGTCTCAAGACAAAAGTAGAATTCTTCTCCAAACTGAGACTGGCGGAGGAGCTAAGTGACATGTGATCCTAGGATTACTGTTTCTACTACCTGTTTATTCCTTTTTCATCAGTTTTGTCCTTGGGCAGGATGATTTATTTTAGTTACCTTTCTTAACTGAGGTGCTAAATAGGTACCATTAGGTACAAACTACAGCTTCATGGGGAAACCATCTCCAAGATTGATAGTTGACCAGCTGGGGCCAGTAATGTGTGTGCCCCTTATTATTAAGATTTAGCTCTTAAATTTAAAAAAATTAAATACATGTAAATAAGAAAATGTAAAGTGCAAAATTTTTTGTTTTTACCATGAATATTCATAGTATCTGATGACAGCATGGAATTGTGTGACAGTGACTGGACCCATAAAGGCAATGGATGCTACCGTGCAGTCGAGGAAAGTAGGAACTGGTTTGATGCCCTAGATTATTGCAGGAACTTGAGGAGTGATGCTGACCTAGTGAGCATTTTAGATGATACAGAAAAGATTTCAGCTTTTGCTATGTCTAGGTGAGGTATCTTCCTGAAAAGTAATTTCCAGTATGAAGCAATGGGTTTACTGCACATTGCCTTCCAGTTGAAAGGGCTAACATGGCATTCTTCTGTTTGGATTTCACCAGTGCAAATACAAAATAAAAATAATAGGAATAACATGTGAGTAGTAGTGAGGTAGTGCACACCCTAGGCTTCAACAAATTCTGTTTTAATTACTTACCCATGGGATTAGCTCCATAAAACCATTTCACAATAATATGATGGGCAAATATAGCACTTTGTGTAGAGCAATTACAGCTGGATCACCTAGCAAAAAGTTAAGTCTTTGAAAGGTAAGTTTTAGGTCTTTCTTTGAAAGGGTTGCCCAAGTAGAGGCTAGTTTTTATTGCCTTGCCTAGTCCTGTCCTTCTTGGTATGATCTAAATTGCAATGTTCCTGCACAGTCTAAGAAAGGGATAGTTATGGTTAGGTTAAGTGGTTGTTACTTAAGGTTTTGCTTGCAATATTTGTCTTTTAAAGTTTAAATTTAAGGTAAGAGCTTCTTGCCCTGTAAACTATAGTATGAGCTTTGTGCTTTCTCAAGTAATTTTTTACTTGCCCCAGGCTGATGGGGAGGGGGCAGGGCGTACAAGCATGGCAAATCCCCGATAAGAATGTGCATTATGTCTTCAGAGAACACATAGTTCCAATGGCTACAAAGCTTTGATTTTCTACTTTGTGTTTTTTTTACGCAGGCGTACCCACACTGAAAATACGTATTGGATAGGACTGCATGACCTCAACAGTGAGGGCACGTGGGAGTGGTCCGATGGTTCAACAAACTCTTACACTGCATGGAGTTCAAGTGAACCCAGTAATTGTAAGATGTTCTCATTTTATCTAATACTGTTTTCACAATAATATGATGGGCAAATATAGCACTTTGCGAAGAGCAATTACAGGTAGATCACCTAGCAAAAAGTTAAGTCTTTGAAAGGTAAGTTTTAGGTCTTTCTTTGAAAGGGTTGCCAAAGTAGAGGCTAGTTCAAATATCATGAGCAGTTTATTCTGTACTGTTGGTGCTGAGACAGCAAGGGTATTGCCAGCCATTGTAGTTGGAGGTA
The DNA here is from genome assembly GCA_009936505.3 of Holothuria glaberrima. NCBI lineage: Eukaryota > Metazoa > Echinodermata > Holothuroidea > Aspidochirotida > Holothuriidae > Holothuria > Holothuria glaberrima. Next base: position 2,546 of record WURT03097205.1, read on the forward strand.
CAGACAATTGCTTGGTATTGGAGCAAGCACTGGGAAGAGAAGCAAAGAGTAAACTAGAAGATTGGTATTTAGACAAAGAGAAGCAGTGTATAATTGTGCCATGTCATAATACATTTAAGCACCTCAGACTTAAATTTTAAGTTTGAACATTTTGTAATGTATGTAAAATTCCAGTTATTACAGTGAGCGATGTTTCTAATTCATTGATGCATGTCAGTAAAAGGACGTATCTGAAGAAACCAGAACTTTTGGTAACCCTATTAAAGCAAGTTTGTGATAAGATTGTGCATGCAGAACAGGGCTCGTGATAGCCAGTATTGCATCGCAGTTTGCGACACAAAAGCAGCACTCTTGCCATACAATTTCTTACAATGGATTGCGTGTTTGCAATGCAAATATTTTACAGCATTGAAGGTTCTACTTTTTAATGTGTACAAATCATCCGTGTATGAAAAACTGCTATACAATATTGACAAAATGCTATGCAAAATTGCAATTTGCATAGCGCTTTTGCTATACAATTTCTATTTCTTAGCATGAGCCCTGATGCAGAATATAATGATCCATCTTTGAATTGTTTCCACAGCAAACAACAATGAAAACTGTGCCGCACTCACCTGGAATAGTGACGGAACATGGAATGATGCAAACTGCGATAATACTTACTACTTCATCTGCAAGTACCCACTCACAACAGGTATGTAATAGCTTTATGTACCATAGGGGAATAGCCATCCTTCATAAGTAGTGTTGTACCGATATGGCAAGTAGCCCATATTACTGATACTGATATTTTAGTTATCAAGATCGTCTGATACTGATCCGGTACCGATATTTGGGAAGTAAGCATTCTGCAACTAACTATAGGCTACGAGGCACCACAGCGAGGTGTAGTTTTATCTTGATGAGGTAAACTATTGGAACTTGCATTCAAAAATGCTCAAATAGTGTATTTTTCATGACATATGGGAGCTAGGTAATATGGGTATTTTAGGTTATATCGATACCGATACAAGATGAAAATAGGAAATGCTAATACCCATGGTGAATACAGATAATCGTCTCAACACTTCGTATTAGGTGAACATTCGGCAAATTAAGTTGAAAATATTTTCTCCTAAGGTTTGAAAATTTTCCTCAAGACTGAAAAACTTGCCCCTCTAAGACCAAAGAGGAACAGGTAAAGAATAGTATACCTAAAAATCATGCATAAGGTGCCTTCTTATTTCCTACAAATTATTTTCAAGGTGGTCAAGTGGGCATTGTGGTCAAGATCAGGACCTTGCCTTTTCTTTGAGACACACTGACCTAACCTATACCTCATCAGCTAGACTTAAATACCAAATTTTTTTACTACAGTAATTACCTCTCAGTATGACCAAACTTATGTCAGTCACTAGCTGTTTGAATGACAAATTGTACCATTGATCCTGCCCACGCATCATCACAGATTATTGAAACCGTTGAGAAAGGTGATTCTCAAACCTCACTTTTCTATTGTCCAAGTGAGGTGTGTATCTTATTACCAACCCCATGGTTTTAATTTCCAAAACCAATCTCTCTGGGTAATTAGATGATCGTTCTGTTCATAGTGCATAAGGAACAGTTAGCACAAGCTCAACTAAGCATTTTCTTCTCCTTTGTTCTAAATTGTTGTTACAGTTCTTTGGTTGCACTATAATGTGAAAAATACCTGTATCAGGTGTTAAATTTGTGTCCCCGTTGAGGTCACAGATGTATAAATGAAGCAAGATACTACTTTTAAAAATGGTTTTAATGCAGACAATTTATCAGTATGAAGAAAATAGACTTTAGGATGATGCCAGGATACCTTTTATTATTATGAACTTCCCACAATTACCAACAGTGTGGTTAAAAGTGGCAGTGCCAGATAAGCTGGCTTATATTTGGTTTTCTTCAGTATTGTCTTTAACTTAAAGGCAGAAACTCTTTACCCCAAATGAATTTTAGGTTTGGGGCAACCATAATTTACAATTGGTGGTTGCCATTTCATTGACAAAGAAAAAGGCAAGCTCAAATTGTGTCTCAAATAATAAGTGAGTTGATTGAACAGTGGTTAGTGCAATGTAGTGACATCACACTGTAGTCTATTCAGCAGATTATGGCCTTGGTCAATTATACCACATGTAGGTCTTAATTTGTTAAAAGCTAATATGTGGCAGCTAGTTACATTTTGGACATTTAACCTTGCATGGTGTTACATTTTTAATTTCTTTTGTCCAAAGTCCTGTAACTTTAAATCTCAAAAATAATTCAGAACTTTGATTTCTTTTGTTATTACCAGTGTCCTGTGCAGAGTGGAAAAGAAAAGGTTATACCGGTAGTACTTATTACACCATTGACCCTGATGGTAGAGACAATGGCGTAGACCCCTTCAGGGTATACTGTGACATGTCATCTGATGGCAACACAGGTAAGTGACAGTTTTCGAGCTGTTAGGGAAGCACTTTCCTCAGAATAGCATTTTTCCAAAATCCATCAGTACAGCCTTTCATTCCATTAAATGGTCAGCACGCATTATGCTCATGAACAAGTTAAGGCACAGTATTAGATAGGTGTCATAAACCAGCCATTTGTGCCAGCAGACTTTCAATTTGCTGACCTGTAAACAACATAAATGGATTTAAGGAAAACTGAAAACAGCATGCCGTGTGTACCCATAATAACTTCACTTGGAAATGCACAAGGAAAATCTTAACCTGCTCACAGCTATTACATTGCAAATCCCAAAATTGGTAGACTTATTCACAATTACACTGTTTTCATTTCGTTAAAAGGTATCGCTAGGATTCAGCATAACCAAGAGGTTCGCACCAGGATTTCTGGCTATGAGTCAGCAAGGTCGTATTCTATTGATTTGCGCTATGAAGATGTCAGCTTCTCCCAAGCAGCTGTGTTAGCTGATATCAGTGGACAGTGCTACCAGTATGTAAAGGTATGCATGTTGATGCACATAACTTTATGTAACAGATGTATGTAAAGGAATGTTGATTCACATAACTTTATTGAACAGACATATGTAGACAAGCCTTATATTAATCAGACACAGACAGAGAGCCAAAGCTGACGAAAAGTAGCTCCCAGTTCAATGTATGATTTTCTGGCAGAACTGGGAGCAACTATTCATGACCGGGAGTGGCTATGCTACATTAATTAATGTTTTGGTATAGCTGTAAGAGGGGTGAAATACTGTAACTGTCGGCGTATAACACACACAGTTCCCACGTGTGCTCTCTCCCTGAGCTGATTGAAGAAGTCCGTACACACAATGTACAGTAGCTATGAGTGATGGTATTCAATTCAATACTGTAAATTATAGCACAGAGAAATGCTTAACTTTGAAAAAAGAAAACACTGTGGCAGGTCCTTCAGTGAGTGTGGCCTTCATCATTTCTTGATTTATACAAAGATTAATAAGTTCAAACAAAGAAGCTTTAGGGAACGCTAAAAACAGAATATGGCTGACTCCCGGTTGTCTTATTTTTGAGCGATCCGGGAGCAAAACATAACACACCAGGAAGTAAAAAGCGCCAGTGCTCACTTAATATAAGCCCTGTATGTAGAGGTATGTTGATGCTCATCACATTAGTGAACATATATTCATTATGTGGAGGTATGCTGATGCACATAACTTTATGTAACAGATGTATATAAAGGCATGTTGATGCACATAACTTTTATGGAACAACTGCATATAAAGGTTTACAACACTTGTTATGGTGGTCACATCTTTTTGAGTATATACAGATCAAACATATGTAGTTAAGTTGATGTGCATAAATTCTCTTAACAGATGTATGTTAAGACAAGTTGATGCACATCACCATGACCAAGGTTTACTTTGAGAGGGCTTGATTTTGCAGATTTTGACAGAACCAGGTAGCTTTTTCCATGACTAGGAGTATTTTTTAAATCATAGAGAGAGCAGGATTTGGCATGATGTTAATGATATTGGCCTGATGTCAATTCAGGGCAAACATTTCAGGGATACCTTGATATTTTATAATAATTTGTTTTGTTATAGCGCTTTACAGTAACGATAAGCCTCAAATCACTTTACAAAAATTGCCCCAGGCCTGCTCAATGGTTAATCATCCCAGAGACAACCCCTCCAGTGTGGCAGCAGCTCAAATGGTGCGCCTGATGACAATTTACCTCACAGGTACCCATTTAACCCCTGGGTGGAGAGCATCTTGCCCAATGACACAACATAATGACCCAGGTGGGTGTCGAACCAGCAACCCTTGGATCACAAGTCCAACACCTTAAGCAATAGGCCACCACGCTCTATTTCACGGTACATGTACATGCAAACATTTGAAATGAGTGCATGATGAACTTTTATCGGAGTGCACAAACCAAGGGAATTTATGCACAAAACTCAAGGAAGATGCTCATTCACTAACTATCAGTATTGGATTTAATAGGATGGAGAGATATGACCAGATGCTGCAGTATACAAACATTGTTAAGTCAGCCTGGTCATATATTTTTGACGTAGACAAGTTTCTAAATCTTGATGACTGTGGGGTAAAAATGAAGGCCCCAAATTTAAAGGCTTGTATGTTGCCTTACTTAAAGAGAAATATGTCGTTTTAAAGTATGGTGATGCATTTTCCCAATTTTTTGTCTTTCTGTAGTGGGAATGTCACGGCAGCACCATGGACAGTGATTATTCAGCCTGGTACGACAGAGACGGCAACATGGTGAATTACTGGGGTGGTGGCACTCAGGGCACAGATTATTGCCAGTGCGGAGCACAAGGTTTGTTAATATTTTGTTTGACGGCAGGAAAAAATTTTAGGATCAACTTTTTACAAAGATGTTGTACACATTTGGAGTGGTTTTCTATGACGGTTGGTCTGCTTTTATTCTTTCAAAACAAATATTAAAAAGTGTTTAATAAAAAAAATCTGATGCACATATTAAAGAAGTAAGAGATACTTCAGTTTAGCCAGCAGCAGGGCTGAACATTAACTTAAAAACAACTTGCCCTGTGGGGCAAGTGGCATCAGAATTCACTTGCCCTGATAAATTTTAATTTGCCCTGAAATGGCAGAGAATAAAAGCAAGAAAACTGTAACTTAACTGGTAACTGAAAATTACGAGTTTTCTTTGTAAAAACGAAGTGAAACTAAGGGTAGCTTTCAGTTGATTGGAGACCACAGTGGGGTGGGTGTGGGGGTAGTCACTGTTGAGGAGGGTGCTAGCAAACCCTATCCCCCACCCCCTGGCCATGCACTCAACATTAATTGAGAGTAGTCAAGTGCAAGGCTGAACATTAACTTTAAAAACAACTTGCCCATTGAGGCAATTGGCATTCAGAATTCACTTGCCCTGATAACTTTTTACTTGCCCAGGGCAACAGGGCAATCCTTTATGTTCAGCCCTGCCCAACAGACTACTCAGTCATCATCTAGACTTACCCATGTCCTCTCAAATTGCATTAATAACTACTTGTAATGAGTGATTTGGGCCTAGATGCATTATCATGTAAGGTAACCAGGAATGTGAGGGAGAGAGCTGCACTGGCCTATTGGCTTTCTTTGTAGAATGTTTGTTCTCAAATGGTTTGTTATTTGTTAAGAGCAGATTTCTGCATGTCAGGCACATTAAATTTGCCTAAGTTTGCTTCTAGCTTCACTCCCAAATTGTCTTAGTAAACTCCTGGCATTTCCAGACAAAAACCTACTTACTTTCTCTGGGCAATATTCTGCTGAATACATTACTGTATAATCTGAGTATACTGTCTGCATGCTATTCAATATGAACTACACTCCATCATTTAAATTTTCCAACTTTGATGTAGATCAAAGTCCAGTTATCAATGGTGAATTCCAGTGGCCTTTATAACCAGAAATGTATTTGGGGCAATGAATTTGTTTTAAATACTGTTTGCTATCAAGAATTAGTGAACAAAAATAGGAGGCTGAATTAATCGGACACTGGAAAATCAAAAACTACATTTCCATGAGCGAATCAAAACTGCTATGTTAATCCCTTTCAGGAAATTGTGTCAATGGAAGAATCTGCCATTGTAGCCAGAATGATAACACCTGGAGGACAGATGATGGTTACCTTAATTACAAAGATGACTTGCCGATGACAAAAGTGGCATTTGGAGACACTGGGGACAGTTCCGAGGAAGGGTACATCACCATGGGCTCACTATACTGCAAAAGTGATGAATCTTGTAAGTCCTTGTGCTACCCGTTGTGAACTAGGGAATGCCTTAACTTCAGGTATATTTTTAGAATTAATGAGAAGGAAAGTATTTTTGCTGTTTTTCTGTCTATGAACCTGTTGTCTATTTGTCTGATATTTTAAGGGCAAATCTTGTCATCCTAAGAAAGTTCTAATTCTCCTAAGTAAGCAAGTTGAAGCTCCTTCCATAACTGTGTCAAGCTCTTCCTTGTGCAGACACAAAGCTATTTTATTGCTTAAGGCCATGCATGTCCTGGTAAGCATACAAGGCTAAAATGTGTAATCTAAACCCTCTCTCTGAATTGTGTGGAATGTGAGCTACTCTGCATCTTTTGAATTTTCAAACTCAAAGAGCAGCCACCAACTGAGAATGTTGATACCTCCACACAAGGGCTGCTGATTAGACAGGTGGTAAGTTTGAGGTCAGTCAAGTTTAAATTATAATTTCATGAAAAAAGTGGTTCCTTTAGAGACTAATTAAAGTTTGTCTCGGAAATGTGTTGTAACTTCCTGTGTGTAGCTGATCATGGGTACATGCAGTGGCTTCTTATTAATTTCAATACTTCTTCAAAAGACCTCAAAAACAAGACATAACCAAACTAGACATTTTGTTCAAACTGCAATGAATTGTTTTTCTCTTTGAGCACTTTCAGGGGATCCTCAATGTCCTGTCTCATCTGTAATGAAGTGGTACTGATATTTTCTTACATTTTCCCCAAAAAATCTAAATTTTCATACCACATTCATAAATTTATGGGCCACAAATTGATTGAATAACGTTTTAAAGAAGAAAAGTGTCATTTACAGTCCATTGATGATTTGTGAAAGACGATCAGACAGATAAAAGATAAAATTCTCCCAATTTAGTCTACTTTTAGCCCCTCCTCCAATTATCTCTACAATACTCCCCAGACAAAGCTAGCCTGTTCGAGTTTTACTGCCTAATGCTTTATTCTCCTGAATAAACTACTGTGTGAGATGTTGACTCCTGGTTGCCATGCAGGCAACACTTTATCACATTTCAGGGATCTGCCAAAGTTATCATTGACCAATCAGAGCAGCTTTTATTAGAGTAGGTTAAAGTGCAGGTTTGGGTAAATGAAATCGCAACTTTAATTGGCCAGTGTGTCTGTTGAACATGGTGTATGTCAAGTAGCAATGGCTACCTATCAGGTAATTTTAAAGAATGCTACCTGGTTGGAAGTCAGCTTAATTTGTTTGGAATGAATAATCATTTACAAGTTACATTTATAGAAAAATGTTTGTTCAAGGAATAGTATATTTTAATAGAAATGTAGTAGCAGGAATCAGGATTGAAAAATTTGCTGGAACAACATTTTCATTTTCTCATTGATTCTCTTAAAAGTTTATTGAATTTTGATGCCCTGGACATCAGACATGTGTTCTGAAGCATTCTGGTAACCAGTTATTCAAATCCTGAGCAGTAGGCTTTAAAAACTTATTTTTCATCCAGGCATAAAAAATCGTGATGACACCTGTTTAACTTAATTGATTTCAACAGGTACCAGTAGGAACCTGTTTTATCAAACGAGTTACCCGTTGATGCCTGTTACACTTTTTGACTCCAACAATTTGCCAGTTCAAACATGTTAATACCAGTCCAAACTTGACATTTTGTAAAGTGCCAATGGTGTTTATCTCTTGGGCATTGATTAGCACAGTGGTAACATTATATAACTGCCCTCTTCCTTTTCAGATTTGATTACTTCAAGAACAGACTTCATGTTCCTCAAGGATTCCCACATCAGTGGTTATAACAATCAGTATATCTCTGGGGTGGACCAAAACTCCTGTGCATCAACCTGTGTATCAGCTACCAGCTTTGTCTGCCGATCGTTTGATTACAATCCTCACACCAATGAATGCTGGTTGAGTGAAGAGGATGATAAATCTAAAACCCTTGGGTCTGACTCAACATATCATCTCTTTGTCCGCATATGTGAGTTAGTTAGATAAGGTTTTACGGCTCAGTTTCTAACCAATTGGTTTAAGTCGCATATATGAGTTAATAAATTAAATTTACATTATATAAACACAATTGTAGCAGTTTTGTTGCCTGGTCCAAGTGGGTGGCATGGATTAAATGTCCAGTGGAATATGCCCGTATATTAATGTAGCAAGTTTTTTTTTTTTTTAATTTTTAATTTTTTTTTTCTTTTGCATACTCATACCAACAATAATGAGTTCCATGTGCTAGTACCACATACTGACATGTTAGTAGTCTCTTAAATTTTTATCGTTGTCAACTTCATACGTGCACTTACACAGGCAGAGTGCTGTACTCTGAATTGTAGGCTGAATGTTCAGGTGCTTAATTATCAACACACGTCACAGTGATCGAGCCCGTCATAGTTTAGAGGATATTGATCAAAACTTCTCATCCTAGATGATTGAAGTGGTATACCAATATCTGTTTATTTCTGTTTTCTTTTTCTTCCTGGTCAGTGCTTTACTCTGTGATCCAATTGCTTACTTACACTTGTGCAGGTTGACTCTCACTCAGTATAGTTCAAAATATAATGTACCATAACAAGACTGGAGCATGCTGTTGGGAAAAGTGTTTAAACAGTTTATACGGTCTAAAATGTTTGGTTGGTTTCCAGTGAATAATTTTAGCTTTAGCACACCTCACAGCAGATACATCTCACTTGAATCTGCCCTAAATATATGCTTGTTTCACTCTAATTGGATGACATTTTAACACACACTTTTTACTGCATCAACCATGCATGACAAGGAGCTAGATAACAGCTTATGCCATGTTTTTGCCCGATACTCAAATGCACTTCAATATCCACTGTTCAGCAGACTTTTTAAGTATCTTTACACTTGGAAAAACAACAAAGCTAGGTAAGGTTTTCTTACTTCCCTACTCTGCACATTTTGTGTAAGCAACCACACTCAGGCATAAATAGACTACTCTGTAGATATACAATTGCTATGCAACCATCTGCTGCAGGATCTTTCTCATGGTCAATTGAACAATATGCTGACCAGACCGGATTACCTGACAGACAGTTTGTTCTTGATTTAGCAGAAGTGTGGAGACAAATTAAAGGTGTAAGTTCAGTCCCCTTCAGCAAAAACACCTCATGTCTGATGTTTGTATCCAGCTGTTTGGTGTGATATATACTGTTGTCAAGCATTGCGAAGAAAATATATTAAAACCGTAACTCTTGTTTCTGTTTCTTGTTTTTCAGTTGATCGACAGGAAAATGAAGCCAGGGGTAAGTACTTTTGTAGTGTGTTGAATGAAATTCATAATCTTATGCATTGCATGCTGGCTTTTCAGTACTTTTAAAAGAAAAATGGGTTCTCTTGTAGCGGCTCTTCCCCAACTCACGCTAAGAGAAGCCCGCCCTCTGTTTCCGGTAATATTCCTGGAAACTTAGCGGGCCAAGTTTTCTATGCATCCCTTTGTTTATTACGAATGACTAATTCTTCATCATCCGAGAGTTGTTACTCCACGTTTTCTGATGAACAAAGGAACCAAGACACTCGCTTACGACTCTCCAACGACTGAAGGCACGAGCCTGCGTCCACTCTGGAGTTTTGTTTGTAAGTTTTATTTAATATCGCTGAGGGACTACTTATATTCCACTTTAAGGAACATTTTCTTTCGACTTTTCCCTTGTCAAAGCCATGTGGTTTGCGACAGGAAAGCTAGAAAGTTTATCTGCAATTCGCTATCTTGGAATTTATATTTACCTACTTAACGCATTTTGTAA
>WURT03097216.1:0-12519 GCA_009936505.3 Holothuria glaberrima
AATTTTAGGCTATAATCTGTAGGTGCGAACATCAAGTAAAATCCCGACTTTTCAACCAGAGGTTGGGTTTTGCACTGCACAGTGGTAGGCGATTTGAGTAAGGGTAATTTCACGTAACGGTTGGGGATGTAAAATGTGAGTGTTAAAGACCTTGGCCTTGCCCCAGCATACAGGTATGCAGAAGCTGTAATGAAATTAGTAAGTACCCTTTGTTACCTGTTGAGACCCTATTGAATGTTGATACCTGTGTCTGGTTTACCTGTTCTATATGTTCAGGCCTGATTAATTAAACCATATTCAAGAAACTTCAACAGAATACTGTATAACTTTATGGGTAAGTACAATAATGGTACCAAGGAAAAGGTAAAAAGGTGTTTAAATTGGACCATGAGCAAAAAAAAAATAAAGGAAAGAAAACAGAGCAAGTAGCTTTCTTTTTCTTCTTCTTCAATTGGTAATGGAAAACCCAAAATTTGCATAGAGTGGTGTATAAAGTCCTTAATCTCATATTTACTCCAGCTCACATAACTTATTACTCATCATAAGATCTGCTTTCAACATGCAGTGGAAGTGTGCTTTTATTTGTTTTGATTCTACAGTAAAAGGTCACAATCCAGTGACTCTTGTCATATCTGTCCAGCATGGCAATATTGTGACTTACAGTACCTTCTTTTCATATTTTCATTTAAAACCACAGGAGAGTTTAAATCCTGACAATTCCCATCCTACGCAAATCCTGCTTGGAAAAAACAATACTGCCATGTATGGTTGCCATTTCAACATCACTAACAATTATGGAGGAGATGGTAAAGCCAGAAATGAATACTTTTTGGGTTATTTGCATTTTTCTGTCGGTACAGGGGTACTACAGTATACTATAAGCAACTTTTCTTGTTTAATATATTTTTTATAGATGTTTTAAAAATATGCACAACAGAAGAATTTGACAACATTTATATCTGCCTTTCTGGATGCAACAATCTTCCCCTGTTTATGCCAGTCTGTTATTTGACTCAAGTCTCCATTATGATCATGTTTGTCTGTAACAAATACCACCTGAGTTCCTTGTTTTGAGCCAGACATATAAGGCCTTCTCTACCTCCCAAGAATAAATAAAGACTTGATTACAGCTGAACATGTAGCATATAGAACACACTGTATGTACAGTAGGAGGTACTGTACTGTTGGTCAGTATTAGATCAGATATGTATGCAACCATGTGGTGGCTGGGCCAATTATTTATGTGCCTTTAAAAGTGAATCCTGCTAGAGGCAGTACCTTTGGGAGTAAATGTAGTATCAACTGAAAAATTATATGACTACTTCAATGAATTTGATGACTAATTTTTAATTGGCTGGGTTGGCCATCATGTCTGACTATACACAGGTTTTTCCCTAATCTTCATTTCCTTTCTTGGTCTTTACTCCCTTTATACCCCCATTAGGCATGTTTAGTATATGCAAGTTATTCTGGCAAAAGACCTCATGGTTAAGACTCAAATATGGTAAGGGTATGCTTTACACTATCTGTGATTGAGAGGAAGCATAGTAGATCAATTTTCCCATTTACATTTCTGACTGATGCAACATCAACTTCAGTGTCTATATAAAGTTTGTGAAGGTTTGATGTTGTTTTTGTGATTCTCTGAGCATTTCCAGGTTTACAACAGTCATTGTCAAAGTTATTAACTTTTTGGAATTGATTTGGCTGTAAGCTTTGTAACGAAAAGTGTTAGAAATCTTTTTTGACAGGTGCTTTGCAAAAGTCATCTGTTGCAGAAGTTGATGCATCATGTCCGTCACCAGTACCAGTACAAGAACCGGAAGGTAGGATTTGTAAATGTGAGGCCTTATCTGAAAATTTTAGGGTAATTTGAAGAGTATATTTTGGACTAAGGGCATCAAAGTTATCTGTATGACCATTATACTCCTCTGTACACACATTCAAACTGAGCAATAATAAGAAAAAATTGGTTACCAAACTCACAGAGCAACTTACCCAATTAAAAGATAAAACCTCTTAGGAACTGTGCAAATATAAAAGGTGTAGTGCAAGAGAGGACATCATTTAACAAAAAACAGATTAAACTTAATAAAAATACCTAAATCTTAAAATTCCAAATGTTAGGAACCTTAAAATCAACAGACAGTTTTAAAGAAACAATACTTGCAAGGAAAAATAAACTACAAATGTACAAAAGACAGCCTGCAATAGTTATAAAAGAGATAAAAACCATACAATATAGGATATCAAACAAGAAAAGTAAGATTAAGTGACAAACCAAAGTAAAATTAAATAAAAGCAGTTTAAAAAAGAAACATTTGAAGTTTCTTAAATTGATATACTCATACTGGTATGTTTAACTACACTATCTCAAGTAACCAGTTCCATAGTGTTGCAGCACATCTATAGTGCTGCAGCACATCTATCAAACCATTTATTTCGGAAAGTGGAGGTTCTTACTTTGGGGACAACCACAAGAGATTTGGATTGGGAGCAGAGAGATCTGCAGTAGAAGGTAGCTAGTTTTGAAGCTGTTCCAGAATGGGAACTGTGGATGAATCGCTAAAGGCTTTGAAGGTGTACAGGAAAACCTTTAACTGTGATCTGTTATGTACTTGTAGCCAGTGCAGAGTTGGCAGAATTTGTGTGATATGGTAGTGCTGTCAAGTACGTGTCACAAGGTGTGTACCCATTGAAATGATAATAATAATAATGATAATAATGATAATGATAGTGATAGTGATCGTGATCGTGATAGTAATAGATTTCTTACGCGCACGTATACACCCAGAAGGATGCTTAAGGCGCAGGAGAGGGGAAAATGAAAGGAAAAGAATGAACAGGCAAAAAAGATTGGAAAAACTAAGTGAAAACTATTCTCATAAGACAAGTTTTTAAGACTTTTTTTGAACAAAGATAGTGAAGCACAGCATCTGATTTCAAGCAGGAGTTCATTTCAGAGTCAAGGGGCAGCAGAGGGGAAATGCCCAATGAGTGCTTCAGGGAGCCAGATAGTATAGCATTTTCTTAATCTAATAATGTGACCAAAGAATAAATTAAAATTTTATACATATCATCTGAAGTGAACTTATTTGTAATATTTATACAAATACAAAAAATATGATAGTTGCATCATTTTGTAACCAAGTCTGTCATCTTCTTAATTGCAAGGTGCTTATTTAAATAAATAGGATTAAATTACAGACTAGGTGGAGTATATTCCATTAAGCTCAACATGAATGCTCAAGTTTCTGATTGCAATTAACAACTTAGGAGCAAACACAAACAGCTCTGTCTTTGCATGTTTCAGTTTCAACATACAGTTGTACATACTTCCTCTGCACAAGACTGAAGCGTAGTTTTAACATCATTCCAGTTGTGCATCACCATGGTTAAAAAAGACTAATAATTTCCTCTATGGGACAAGTAAACATACAATACATCACAGAACCCAAACCAAGCATAGGTACTTTACTCCAAAATGAAGATCTTGATTAATTGACATAACATGAATCACTTATTTTACCCATTGGTCTGTCATTAAGGTATGATTCAAGCCAGTTTACATCTGAAGAAAATCTAGCTAGCTTGTTGCATCAAGTTTCTCTATAGGCCTACAACATAAGTTCTAGCCATGCTGAAGATACTCAAGGCAAGCTTTTGTTTAAGCCTGCAGTTTTCATATTTCATGAGGTGTTTCTGCCGATGGAGACTGTGTTCGCACCTTTTGTTTGTCTCCACACTTCTGCTAAATTAAGTGTAAACTCTCTGCCAAGTAATCCTGCATGGTCACTTAACTGTTCTCTTGACCATTAAATAGTCTTGCAGCAGATGTTTGCCTAGCCATTGTATTCTACAGAGTAGCCTATTAACACTTGAGAGAGTTTGTTTACAAGTTGTGGAGAGTAGGTAAGAGAGGAAGTCTTATCACTCTTTGTAGTTTTTTGGCAGTGTACAGTTCTGAAATAATCAGCTGAGCGGTGGATAGTGAAGTGGATTTTAGTATCGGCAAGAACACAGCATGTCGGCCCAAAATTTTATCTAAAACTTGGGCATTTCGAAAAGAAACAGTTAAGAGCCCATGGAAAATTATTTCTGAGGAAAAGTAATAAAATTAAAGACAGAAAATCCTGTTTATAATCTCAATCACCCTGTGTAGAAACAGCTTCTAGTTCAGTTCCATTGTGGGCTGGTCAGTGGTTATGAAAGGGTATTAAGTTTAACGTTTGAGGGTGAGAATACCAGATGGCTCATTAATGACCCTAATAACCCTATAATAGAGCGAGCTAAATCAAGCTTAGACAAATTCTTTTGTCAGTACTTGTCTGTCGGGCTAGCTGTTTACTAAGTCCACTTGCCCACATGAATATTTACTTGTCCAGTTTGAATTTGCCCAATTGCCCTTGTGGAGAAGACCATGCTGGGGTATTGCCCCGCGGCCTACGACATTCAACAATGTACTTGCCCAAGTGATTTTTTTTTGTGCCCCCGACTGTCGGGTGGGGGATTTGTCGAGCCCTGATGAAATTGTTTTAAAGAATTGTGCATACAATGCTGACACCAACTGCCAGGTTGTTTGGTAGTCTACAATATATTGTAGGATAGATCTAAGTGGGGGATGTCTATACAAAATTGTATCAGAAACCCACATGATAATAAATTCAAACCCTTAAATAAACTTTTTAACCCCCTCTCAAATGATTGGCACAGTCCCTACACAGGTTTCCGGACAATTAATCACAAATGGAAGGCCGCATTTTAATTACAGGGCATGAATAATCTCTGATAAGGCATTTCAGAGGCCCATTTTTCCTGCTTTTGGAAGAACATCATTTCTAGTGCTGTTTTGTGTTCTAATGTACCCACTCAGTCTACTTATTCACGTAAAATCTATCTACAGGGTCTCAAGCAGCAGCTAAAGAATCATCTTCATTACCTTCGCCAAAATGGACTAAATCTAACCAAGAGATGATCCTCCGAGTGGTTCCCCTGGCAACAGAAATGGAGGGGGATTGTGATGATGATTTAATCCTTGTTGTCTGGATATGTTGGGATGATGATATAACATTCAAGGTAATTTATACTTCATGTCAATAGCTAATGCCAGTCCATCTGGCCTCAGATTGGTATCAAATGTCATCATTCTCTGATTTATTCTGTTCACATGTACATAAAGGCACAAGTGTTACTTGAATAGGGATCCCTCTCTAGTATCAAACAGGAAAAAGTGAAACACTGTCCCTTTAACTTGAATTTCGGAAGTTTCATTTTTAAAAAAAAAAATAGTTTAATCACACTTCTTGCACTTAAAAGCGTGTTGCTTAGCCTCTGCAGTGCTGTAATTACATATTCACAGTTGTACATGTGGGGGAAAAAAACCTTTGTGCACATGTAAGCTTTATATTTAGCAGAACACATGATATATGTACATAGAGCTATAGTGTTTGTTTGATGAACATACTGTGGTCAGTATTTCCAATAGAATATGTGGTTCCTGGACAAGCCCTCACCCCCCTGCCACAACAAATTTCAACTTAGGCAATTAGTAGCCCAGACTATTCCCCCACCGACCCTGAGAAATCCACGCCTTGGCCAGTTTCAAATTTTCTGGTGAAGGAAGTTGTCAGTGGGGTAATCGTTAGTGGAAACATGTCCAGTAGGAGATTTTCAGAGTTGTAATTGTCTACAGGAAATTGCTGGATTGGAGTTGTCTGGGGGAATTTTCTTATGCCTAAGTCTGGAGGCATATTTATCTTAGGCAATTGCAAAAATAGTGTCTTCCTAACAGAATCTTTATTTAAGATAAGATAAGATAAAGATAAGATAAATTTATTTCGTCCACAATTCACACAGAAATTTGTTGCCATGCAGCAAAACATACAAAATTTAAAAATGTATAAAAATACAGTAAGAAGTACAAAAATACACATACATGCAAAGAAACACAATTATATAATCACAAAAGTAAAACAATAAAAGGTATTAAAAGTATAAAATCACCAGCTACCGAAGGACCTTCAAGTTGAAAAGGGAGACAAAGTTTGGTATAAAGGAGAATCTGAACCTGTTACTATTACCGTAGAACTGGGCATTTAGCTGTTTGTGGTAGAAATTATGGCTATCATGGTACTGAAAATGTTTGAACTTCATTTTCTCTAAAGTTTGGTAACTCTGCATTCTTCAGACATATGACAATGAATCAGTATATGCTTCATTCTCTGAAGTAAAACACTGATGACACAGACCTCAAAGTACAATGTACTTTCTTGTACAAACCTGTCATCCATTTTGTCTTCACACCAAAGGCTGATTCCTTCTTTAGCAAAGACTGATAAATTTTTCATTTTTATAGAAATTATTTCTTATAGCAATAGCATGCAGTTCAGTAATTTATTGCTGTATTGGCGGTGCTGTATATGTAGAAAAGTGAGATTACATCAAGGCATAGGGCTTCACGTCCCAGGAATGTTGGTTCGATTCCCACTTTATAGCTCATTATGTTATATTCTTGGCAAGTAATGCTTTATCTCAGTTGAATGTATTCACCAAGAAATTAAATGAAGAGTCCTGTTACTTTATTTGCCCTACATGGACTCACTACATGACATACCATGAGTACAAATATGTTCACTAACAGCCATAGTAGCAGCACCACTTATTCAAGTAATGGTAAGAAATACAAATTATTAAAACTAGGAGAATTGTGGATTTCTTAAAAGGGAAGGGCTTAGGCAAAATTTTAAGTTTCATATTAACTTAATCTACGCAATTTGTTGAAACTTCCATTCAAATCAGACATGTATTACTCGAGATAACAGCAAGTGAAGTTGCTACATTTTTGAATTTTGACCCAAAGTGAGCTTGAGGCAAGCAGGGGTTATATCACTTCCTCACATTGATAAGGAATGCTTTGTTTTGTTTGTTTTCAGTCTTTTGTGTTGACCTTGATGTAAGTTGGGATAAGACCTCATAGTAAATGTGAAGTTCATAATTTTCCCATGTCTCTCATGCAATCATATTTCGATAACATGGGATTGTTGAGGAGAAAATTGGTTGTAAAGTTTAAAGAAAAACAAAAGACTCCTCATTAATGTGAGCCTGTAACATCATTTGTGCTTGCTCCAAGTTCACTTTGTGTTGAAAATGCATGTGACAACTTAAACTGCTGAGATCTTGAGAACCACACACATTATTTCAATGGAAATTTCACCAGATTGCTTAGAATAGGTATCCCTCAGTCTTAACATATTAAAAATTGACTTGAGCTTATAGACCCTTCTTCTTAAGCCTTTTAAACAGCCTATTACAGAAGGTATGTTTGTTACTGGTAGCCACAGCATGTCTGCAGAAAATGAATGTTGACAACTGTTGAAATGCCAACCGGCTGAGCTGATATTAACAGGTATGGTCTGGTAAGTCTGGCACCATTAACCTGTTGGAGTCCACAATGTCAAAGGGGATCATAAAGTAACTGGACTGTGAAATCAGCAGGCTCCTCGTAATCGCTGTTTAAATCTTCATGATACCTGTTTCCATGCAATTTACTGTTTTTCATTTGGAAACCTGTTCAACTATACTAAAATTCCCTTTTTCCTGGAATGCTGTGTTATGGGTATATGGTATGCCTGTGACAATTGTTTAACACAGATTTACTTTTCTTCCAGAAAATTGTAACATCAGAACATGATAGTGGCAATGTCACATTGGATAGTTACGACACTATCATTGTCAGAAAGCCAGTTAGAAAAAGCTGGGGTGCCAGTACCATCAGCATACATGTGTCTACAAATGGAGACTACTCTTGGGAGCCGAGAGAATATGATAAGGTGACCTTTCCTGCAAGTACATTTGTGTAGATTGTATACTCAATAGTACTTGGATATTTCAACAGAATGGCACATGTTATGTGGCATTGAGTTACAGTACCATTATAGGGTCATTGTTGATTTCACAAGCACAGACTAGGATGTCTGACTAACATTTTTGCATTGTGGTTTCACCTGTACAATACTTTTTAGCAGCAGATGTTATCACGCTTACAGTATCTTGCCCTTTAGTGTCAACACTGCTGTTAACATGCACATGCACTGATTTGAATAGACGTAACTTAAATAGTGGGCATGACTCAAGAATATTTTGCTTCTCAGTGTTCAATCTTTAGATATATTTGGAAATTAAATGATCATTTTCTATACCAAACTCGATTCATCATTACTCCAAAAAGGCTATTACAATGCAGACATTTGCTCCTTGAGATACAGTATGTAAAACTTAGTCTGCATTATGGTTAGAGGAGGAATCTTATTGGTTTTAGTGGATGTCAAAGGTATTTGGGGTCACTGAGGGTCAAACTCTGAAAACCTTGTTAACAGCATATCTCAATGTATTAAGCTTGGAACAATTCATACTTAGCGTGTAGATGCATTATTGTAAGAGGAAGAATCCTGTGGGTTTTGGTGGATGTCAAAGATATTTGGGGTCACCTGGGATTAAACTCTGAAAAGCTTGTTAACAGCATATGTAGAATAACTGATGTGTTTTGGTAAGGCAAAGAATCTTAAATTGTTTCTGGTGGAGGGAAAAGATCATCTGGGGTCACCAGGGGTCTAATCCTGAAAAGTTTGTTAACACAATATCATGAGGAAGGATATAAGCTTGGATAGATTTCATACTTAGTCTTCAGATGTGTTATGGTGTGACTAAGAACCCATCTGGTTTTGGTGGAGGTCAAAGGTCATGTGGGGTCACAGGGGAGCAAACTCTGAAAACCAAGATCTTTATTTGGGGTTACCACAGGTCAAAAAATGAGAATTTCCCAAGAATTCCCAAGATCTTTATCTAGGTCACCCCACATGTCAAAAAGCAAAATTTCCCAAGAATTCCCAAGATATTTATCTGGATCACCACAGGTCAAAAAGCAAAAGTTTCCAAGAATTCCCAAGAAAACAGCTAAGACCCTGTTTCATGAAGAGTTATGACTCATTTCAGTTTGACCTGCTGTGGAATTGTCCTTTGAAATCAAACTTAAGGTCAACCTTTAATAATGCTCCTTGAAGCAGAGCCCAGGTTACATCTGGATGGCTTCTGAGAGCTTTGTGTTGAGATGAAGAAAGGGGCACATGCATCAAGTGAGAGTTTGATTGAATATTGCATGTTGATGTTCAGATGATTATTTGATGATTTTCATTTTACATCCCTCAATTTTTACAAACTGACAGAGGATTCAGTGTAGTCAAGTGTGGAATGCTCAAAGGGCAAAATGTTCCTTTAGAATACAGAAGAATCCAGACTATCCTGACAGTCAGCTGATGTATATAACTCTGCTAATTCAACAGAATGATGACCCCACTGACACTCAATTCATTCTAAGGAAGAGGGTAAGATATTTGTGGAATTAAATGTGAAAGGTCTGCATACATCACTTACTGTATTAAAGGAAGATTGGTTTACCTTTGATAAAGCATGAATGGTCTGCTGCAGGAACAGTAACAGATTTTTCCTCATTAGAGGAGCATGCACCTAGAAAATAGGAAATCATATCCATATGGGTTTTGAGCAAAATATGGGTATGTGCACTCTCATTTCAGTAAGTTTGTTTATCATATTTTCTGAAGTTACTAAGAAATAGGAATTATTCCTACCCATATTATTTAAACAAGAACAAAAACTCATATTAAATTTATTTGTTTAAATAGCTTTAATTTGTGAACTGAGTATTACTTCTCTATTAAAGTCATATCTGCTTGTCAAAAATGTCATCATAAGTAAAAAGTTGGAATTATTGAAAATTTTCTCATGCCATTAGTTTGATCAGTTTAAAACTTAGTGAGTAGGTGCCTGCATGACCATTATTAAATACTAGGAAATGTTGGAAGATGTCATTATGTCATCTTGACTAGGAAAATTTGTCATGGTTGATTTCATATTTCAAAGATCAGGTCAGATTAAATTTGGTAACTTAGTTGCCTTTTCAACAGTGTGCCTTTCTATGAAATTTCACATTTGTGGGGGATATGAGATTTGCAACACTTTAGATTGCTTTCTTCTTTATCTTTGTAATAAACATTTGCGTGCATTAATATTATACGCATGATGAGATGTATACCATGAATCTAGCTCATTTGAGTGTATACATTCCTTGTTTAGATATCAGACATAACGATGCCAAAAGAACAAAAAAGAGAACTGTTACAGCTATTAAATCCAAAGATATTGGCGCCAAGTACTGCACACTCATACAGTGGACTGGATGGTGATGGTGATGACTACAGACAAGATTTCAGTGGCAGTTTAACAGGTATTTAGTATTATCTATAGGTCTTTTGAGTAGAAAAATCAAATTTGGTACCTAGGTTAGTTAGTTAGATGAGGTTTTCGGGACAGTTTCTAACCAATTGGTTTAAGTCGAGCCGGCCACAGCCTTTTTTCCAGTTGTGGCTCACTGGCTTATTTTCCCTCCTCCATTGCTTATGCTGAGCACCAAGCACAATGGCAGTAGGTTCCATTTTTAAAGTCTTTGTTATGACCTGACCAGGATTTGAACCCTAGACCTTCTGGCTGCAAGTCAGATGCTCTAACCACTTGACCAGACAGTTAAGGACTGACATTACCAAATATCAAGAATAAAATGAGGAAATGGTGTGCGGTGGCTTAGGTCTAGTTCATAGTTTATATACTATACATGTTTGAATATCACATACTGCAATGTGCAACATGTACAGCAGCCTAGTTTCCTTCTCAATTATGCAAATAATCTTATCGTGTTTATACATTCAAACAGAGAAGCAAAGTTTTCTTGGGAAGCTAAGGTCCTCTAGACATACTGAAGTACCTGAACATCAAGTCATTTAACATTGGGCTTCAAGTCATTTGCAGTAGACATTCTAATCACCCAATGCTGGATGGTGATGGTGATCATTATTATTGTCATTGTTAATCATTTTCAACATGATGCAGGCAGAGACATCACCTGTTGTGTACATTCCTGAAGAATGTATGTCTTCTTTGCTCTTCAGTAAGTTCTTCCGGAGAATTATAGGGGTTATGTGGCATGTATAGACTTCCGTTATCCCACATGCATATGTTAATGTAGCATCCATTAAATTATGGGGGATAAAATAAAGTGCAATTTTCCAGAAAAGAACATACCAAATTTGAACAATATTAGCTTGAGATATGATGTTATTCTTGCATACTTAAAGTTTACCTCATACAGAAAATAAAAAAAAGGTGGCGTATAGTATGGCTCTCTCAATTCATTTGATGAAATTGTTGGCAGAAATTGGAGGTAGCTCCAGGGCATGAATCCTGCTGTCTTGTAAAAAGTTTTATAGCTGAGAACATAGTTCCTCTAAATGTCTGCTTACCAAGATCTCTCACCCTGTTTAGTTTAAATACTAGATATAAAATCTATTGCATTGGGGTTGGATTTCAACAAAATCCAAACCAGGATATGCACCACGTAAGTTCATACATGTAAGATGAACAATTGAACTTAACTAAAATACAATAGGCTATGTAAACTTTTCACTCTAAGATTTTCTTACACATTTTACTCCTTGGTTAAATACACTGTAATATCACTTCTGGAAAAAATAAAACATTCCTTTTAATACTTGATTCAGCTTCGCATCTAATGGGAAATATGTTGAGTCTTGCATGTGATAATTCATTGTTTCTCCTTTGTGCACAAACTAAATGCTAGAGCTTTGATGGAATGGCTCTAGTGATGATGTTGGAAACCCCATCATACCCCACACAGCTTTTGTTATGATGGAGTGTCTATGTTCAGTTTCATAGAGGAAAAGTGGTGACATGCATCGCAAATAGGGCATGGCAAACAACGTGTTGAGTGTAGATATATTAGCAAGAGAAAGCTGTTTGAAGTAAAAGTTAATGAAAAGCATGTCAGTCTTCAGGACACAATACCTGTGTTTATACTGTTTCTGCAGACCCACATATGATCTGAAGTAAAAATGTAAAATATTGAGTCTCAAGTGCAGTCACCATTTTTGCTTCCATGTTGAAGGCAAAAAGAACCTATGACATCTCAAGGAGGGTTTTATTTAATGGTTTTTATGCAAGTTGATGCTCCATATCAAGTAGATAATTCCTAGTGTTTTTAGTGGAAGTCAAGGATCATTTGGAGTCACAAGAGGTCAAAAGGTTAAAACTTTGTAAACATAATATTTCAAGAAGCGCAATGGTAAGGGATCTTATCAGTAGCATGTGCATTGTTTGTTCTTTGGAAGATGATACCTAGTTTTGGTGGAGACCAAAAGTCTATGGTGTCACGAAATATCCATATCTTAAAAACTGATAGTGAGGGACCACATACTTGGAGGTAAACCTCTAAAACAAGATTTTTCAAGTATGGGAGATTTTTGGATCTTATATCAGGCATGTAATGACAAACATTTTAATCTAGATACTGACCTATGACCATGTAAACATGAATCAACCTGTCTGATCTTTCATACCTATGTCATTTTTACTTACATACATACATACATACAT
>WURT03097238.1:0-30848 GCA_009936505.3 Holothuria glaberrima
TGTTGTAAAGTTTGATTCTTTAAAATCGGTTCACTTGGTTGATATGATAAATGAAAACATCAGAACTACGTGAGGTATGTTACAATTTGTCTCCCAAGTTTTAATTAAAGCGCCTGATAGATTTTTGCACAATGTCTTCTCTTTAATGTTGGGAGTATTTTCTTGACAGTTTTAAAGACGTTAGAAGTGTATGTACTGACATGTAACTCTCATCTTTACAAGACTTTACTGAGCTGAGCTACAAAATATTGAAGTTTATTCACTTCACTTTATAGGGTAAATTGCACAATGGTTTGTGATGTCATACTTGAACTACTCAAACTAGTGTTTGTTTTTCAAAAGTCATTGTATTTTGTGCCAAAATGTGGTCACCGTCTTGCTTTTATAGGGTGACTTGCCTAAAAGTCCTCTCTGTGCTACATGTATCACAAGGAAATTGTACATTTTGCAAGGACATTTTAACATTTTAATTTCAAAAGGAAACCAAAACAGTTAAAGTGATACTATCTGATCAAGAATAGGGAAATACATAAGGTCTAATGTTTTTCTTTATTTGTCGATACACTAACTATGCTAATAATAGATGAAGCTGTTCCTGTAGTAACTGAAAATGGTAGTGGGAATGGCAAAATTTGGAGAAACGGTGCAAAAACAGACAAAATCTGTATGTTTTTTGGAAACAAACCGTCTCATTACAACTAGCTTAAACCACGCCTTTCAGAACACTATATGAATATTCAAGGAAGGAGTCGTGCAGATGTGTGTGAAGGACTGTACATTTAGTGGGCCTGTATTGCCACGGTTATTCACGATTTGCTGGGAATAGTGTGATTTTTGGAGTTTGTATTACTGCACAATACACTTGTGTTTTTGAAGCAAAAGTACGTAGATTTAACCCCCTATATAACACTATTCAAGAAGACAGTCGAATACTGACGCTGGTAACGATAACGAGTTACACCTAGGTACACTTGTGTTCTTCCCCGCATCCCAAGTTTTTGTCCTCGAGCGATACATGCAGGTACATAATCAAATATACGTAAAATGTTCAACGATACACTAACTGACGAAAAATGTGCCCCGAGTGTAAATGCCGATTACAGGCAAGGGGAACTAATCTAACGGTGTGAAAATCCAAAATGCTTACCGGTACGTCTGTAAGTCGCGGTACATTTTTTGATGTACACAACAGTTGAAGAAATTTAAGGCGAATCCGAGGGCTACTTGGCAATTCGATTTTCTCTGTGAGCAATGTTTTTCCCTCGGTCAATTTCGATTGTTGTGTGGATGGTTTCTCCAAGAGTTCCCAACATCCCTGGTGTTGGTTCTATCACAAATCCGTGGTTTAAACAAGGCAACTGCCAGTGTGTACATTTCACATGGAAAAAGTAACAGGGAAAGTTTGTCCTTGGGACAGAGGGGAAACATCTCAGATGCCTCACTTCAAGCTGATACTGTTGACCATCGAGGATTTGAATGATTCAAGATCTGTTCAAGGGTATTCCTTGGAGGTAGTACTCACATCTTATATCGATAGCCAGTCTCGTGGGTTAATAAGACTTAAAATACTAGTATTTTCTTTAAGCCTAAGCCATGCGAAAAACACGAAAAAAGTACATAGTAATGCTAGTTATAGCGTGAATATTATGTGTTCAGTGATCTTTCGCTGGCATATACGTCGACACCTTCCGTTGTGCTGCCTTTTGCATATTCATATATCAGAACACTCCGATTGGTTTGTTCAACCAGGAGTGAAATTGAATGGAATAAAGATT
Organism: Holothuria glaberrima; assembly: GCA_009936505.3. Taxonomy (NCBI): domain Eukaryota; kingdom Metazoa; phylum Echinodermata; class Holothuroidea; order Aspidochirotida; family Holothuriidae; genus Holothuria; species Holothuria glaberrima. The sequence goes on from WURT03097238.1 coordinate 1,776, forward strand.
GCAGGGCAAGCAATATCGATTTTCGTAATTTTTGTGGATATTTTTTAACAATTCAACTAATATTTGGAAGAAATACTTATGTGAGGGATCTTTATTTATCTTTATTATTCGGATGGACTGCTTAAACGTTTTTCCAATACTTCGGACAAGGCTGTGTTATGTATTTCCCTTTTCTTAAACAGGTAATGCCCCTTTAATGAGAGTTCTATAAGAAGGTCATCATATTACTGCCCAACGGACGATTTCAAATTAAATGAGTAAACTTTTTATATCTCAGTAATGCAGTAAGCTGTGAAAGCAAAGTTGAATGAATGATAATTATTTTCCACCCTCTGAAATATATATATATATATATATATATATTGTTTTAATTTAGGTACCATTTAAAGTGAATCATTTTATATAATTTTTATACGTTTTCTTCAAATCAGTTGACAAAATGCCGGCCTGACATCAATATTAGCCAGTTTTCACATGCCCTTATACTTCACTTCCTGAAAGTAGCCCATTTAAACCATCTAAAACTGTCTGCCAAGTGTGTTACAAAGGTGGATATCTGTGGAGAACAGTTCATATATTACATCCAGTGGAAGGAACATCGAACTGTATTTAATTGGAAATAAATCTGTTATGAATACAAGACGCAGGAATCTAAAATGTACTTTTTGTCAATTTTGGGCATGTTTTACACTGTATCATATAAGGATATTAATCGGAGGGAAACCTTTTTTCATTTTGAGCCTAGTAATTGTCAGAAAACAGCAGATGTGTGAATACAATACAGATTGAGCAACTGATGGGTTAAATAGTCCACAGCGTTGCGCATTTTGTTGGTACCCTTTCATTAAATTTTACCCATCTATAGTGGAAATGTCCGTGTGATTGACCATCTTCTGGATAAACTTGGGAGGCTTTGGAACCATCTATTGGGTAAAAGCTGGGTTGGGTGAAATTGTTGGGCAATTATTTTTACCCATTTGATGGGCAAAACGTGTACACAACTCAGTTGGGTACGCTTTTATCCAGGAAAGTGACATGTAGCATACGAGCCTATCGGGTGGGTAAGAATTTGCCCATTTTTTTAGTGTAATTTTAAGCTTAATGAAAACAAGCTGCTTGATGAACGATTACAGTGTCTCCTCCAGGCGGGTGCTTTAAATACTTGAAAACAGATAGTAAAGTAACGTTGTGAAAAACAAATAATAGTTTTTTTTTTCAGTTCAACCAAGTAGTTAGAATTACTGGACATTTTAAAGGGACCAGGTCGTCACATCGATATTTCATGGGAGACCTATTGAAAATTAAACACTTTTATGGAAGGGAGCCACGAAAAGTAAAATTTAAATAATTGTAATTCTGCTGCCTTAAAGACACTTATGTGACATGTGCAGATTATTCTAAGCGATAAGATAGTTCGATTCATAATGATTGGGCCTGATGTCTGCCATAATACCAACGACTTATCACATTTAAATTACGGGCTATTTGCTTTTAGCATAGTACTACCAAGTTCGACCAAATTTAGGTACAATAACTCATGACGGTAATTAAATGTGCGAAGGAAATTTGATAGCTGGTGTCGCAAAGTTATATGACACTTGGCCCGCACCACTAGGATTGCTTTACTTGTATCATGCCGCACAAATGGTCATTGCCAATGGTCAAGTAAGCTAGGAAAAGATAATTCCAAATTAAACAGTAAATATGTACAACAAACGAGGTAACACTCCCACTTAGAAGAAAGGAATTCCAAAAATTTATTTGTTATAAAAGTCCTAGTTACTTCCAAAAAGTTGTTCGCTATAAAAATCAAAGTTAGTGTTTGATAGCGTTACAATACTCCGCGTATACTTTCAGAACCTACCTTTCGAGATTTGCTGCATGGTAACGTTGATTAACAGGAGTAAACAGAAAAATATATGTTTAGTGGATGTAGAGTATCTTAGCCCAAAAGACATTTTGTAGACCATGTTTTTCCTTTCACCAGATTTAAACTCCCTTCTTCCAATATTTTTGTGTACCTTCATTTACGACTCAAAGGACGATGTATTCACGTTGTTAACACATTTCTAAAATTGTCTGAAGCGTCTATGTTGTATCTGGCCTCATGTAAAAACACGGTGAAACCGACAAAAAGAAAGAGTCAAGTGTTGTACTGCAATTGTTGTTGGTACACAGCTGAGGCCACGCTATAGGCAATCACTTCACTTAGTGTCAACAGTGATGGACTTTCATGTTTTAACGCCAATCTACACATGTTTTTGTATTTATACGTAAGCGACAAATAAAATAGCAGATTCTTACAATGAAAACATTTTGCCCCGTATAAAGGATACATGGTACAAAGCTTGATTGTGTTTTTAAGGTTCAGTTCCTTATATCCACAAAGGGCGAGCACACAAACTTGATTGGCATCTTTCCGAGGAAAGGTATGGAAGCTATACTGAAAACTTTTGATTCCAGTATTTGAATGGCAAAACATTCAAATAACTTCAGCCGTATAACCTTCACAGGCCTGTGCGAAGAACTTACGGTAACCAGGGGCGGACTGGCCCACCGGGAAACCGGGAAATCTCCCGAAGGGCCCTACCTCTTTGGGGGCCCCTATCGTCATATACCGTAAGTCTATACAGCGATTTTGGTGGCTGGATCAACTATTTACCTTGGTAACCTATCGTTTGCTCCCTTGGGTGGGCCCCCAGGACGAACAAAATGTGGAATTCACCCCGAAAAGTACGATTTGGGGCTAAAATACATGTCCAAATCATTACTAGCACACGGACAAAGCTATGGCGGGGGCTCTATGCGCTAATTGATTCTACACGAGTAAAACCGTTGTAGACATTCTGCATTTGGGCACTTTTCCATGAAAGAGATCACGAACACGAGCTGAGCACTGACGCCGGGCTCGCTTGCCTTGTCACCCTATTTGTTAACCCTCTCATTCTAACAGGTGAGTTGTGAAAAAGCTTTTACAAACTGAAAATCTTAAAGACAAGACTTCGATGCAATCTCTCTATGGAAAATCTGAAAGCATTTATGCTAATGAGTATCGAAAAAGATCTTCTTGAGCAGTAGCGCCGACATAGGGGCATTGTGAGCGTGCCCCCAATAGATTTCTGAAAAAAAAATCAGAAAATTTTAAAATGATCATAAAAGACGTTAGAGTTAAAGATTTCTGTAGGTGGTAGGATGAGGTGTGTTTTCGGCAGAATGATGGATCTATTGTTATCATTTACTGTCACAAATGTTTCTCAAAATATCAGACTTTTCGCAAATCCTTCTCAAACTGTCAAACTTTTCGCGCTCTCCGCGCGCTTCAAAACTTGCCTCAGTGTTGTTTATATTATCACTTCCTTCCGTTAGCAACTTTCGGAGAGGCACAGCAGAAAACCTTAAAGTTGCTTACGAATTACCACTGGCAGGCAAAAGACTGACTTTATGAGTGGCATGTAGGTTTGTTGGGCAGTTGAAAGTGTCTATATAGAGCCTGAATGCAGGTTTTGTCATGGAAATCTTATTTAATGAAAGATTTCAGCGCGCTTCCTGCGCATTCGTCACGGCTTGTACTCCACATATGAACATTATTAGGGTAATGTAGTACATAGAACTTTTCGGATCACGACTCTTTGCGAAAAACAGAGATACATCTCCAACAACATCAAGATGGGATCTTTCAATCTAATTTATAGCATGATGTGGAAGGTTGAAAGTACGTATTTGCCGTTATACATTTTTCAAAAAAAAATCGAGCTTTTCGCGAGCAGCCATTATCGGTATAGATGGTGATTGTTAATACACATTCAACGGAAACAGCATTCTGAAACGCGCTTGTTAGTCCTTCATCTCTTTTGCTATAGCTATCAGGGAGGTCTAATATCACTCACTGCCCCTATAATCTCCTTCCCTCCCATTCCCCATTGCTGGAGACTGTTCGTCTAGATTTTCGTTCAAAATTAATAAATAAAATACGATAGTTGTAAAGTACTCGGCGTCATACTCTATATTATCATTTGTATATCAGGTAATAAGCATTTATGTCATTGCCCACTTTTATGTAATTAATGCAGAACTTCCAGGAACCCTACATGATGTCTGCCAGCCTTAGATGCCCTTTTCTAATGCACAATGAAGGACAGGAAAATTTTCCATGCACGGGTTTTGCGTAAAAACTTTTTAAGAATAGAAGGCAGTAAAGTAACCAAGGGGTGGAGGCTTCATGAGATTTGCTGACAACGTATCCTTCTCTGAGACAACACACTCTCCTCTTTCCCCTAAAACTTAGAATTAACTACATTATGAAAATTTTCAAGCCATACATGATCAGTTCCAAAAGTATCCTAATGATAAATCATTTTTCATCCCAGCAATCTTAAATTAACACAAATTTCTCAAAGGGGAGGGGGACACCGCCCTCTCTTTAGACCCCTCCCGAAGGATGGCACCTTTATGTTGTGACAAAGGAAGGATCCCCACTGTTGTATAAAAGACGCAGAGACTCATATAAAAGGTACAATTCACGCAGACTTGGGGTAACTGAGGTGTCATTACGATATCATCTGTGGTGCCCCCCACTGCACCAAACTTTGTCGGTTACACTGTTCGTGAGGGCATTTAAGTTAATTACATCATTCCCAATTTAACTAAGAATTCAGGTGTTGATTAACGTATTTTATCGGTTTAAGAGATTGAGCATTTCCCATTGATAAAGGATCTGATGCCAGCATGAAACATCATAGACCAGGCAAGGCTCAAGTGAGTTTTACAATTTATGTCAGCTGGGGATGGTGGCAACATATAGTGATCAAATGATCTTTTAAGGAAGACAAAAGTTTTAAGTTATTTGAAAAGTTACGTTTTTAACTATCAAGATTTGTACGAATTGCGATATTATATAAACATCATCGAAAGGACTATCAAGCTATTCACTTATAATCCCTACCGCCATGCACTCACAATTAAGCTTAAATGTATAATATGCTAATTGCGATTTTGGTTGTTTTAATCACCTGCGGTGGGGCCCCCTGTGGGTCAAATTTCCTGGTAGGAGTTTCCTACCCAGTCCGCCCCTGATGGTAACCAATTTTTGTGGACTCGAGAGGAAACTTAGAACTTCAAACAGAAAAATGTAAATACATATCTGCGGGAACTAGAAGGAAGGGTTGAAGCAAAACATTTATTTTTATATTTTAAAGAGGAACTAAATCTTCCCAATCTGGTGAAAAAATCCGACATTTAGTACTCGAGATATCAGCAAATGAAGTAAATGTGCATTAATGACCAAAAGAGACCTTGCGGAAAGAAGGGTTTAAACCACTTGCTCATATTGATGAGAAATGCTTTGTTTTTGGTTTTTTTCAGTCTGTTGTGTTGACCTTGACGTTAGTAGGGATAGGATCGAGCTCCCAATGGGGATTTAAGTTTTCAAAATTTTCATCCTTCTTATGCATTCACATTCAGATATCATGAGATTATTGCGGAGAAAATTGGTAACCGTTGTAAAGTTTAAAAATAAAACTTAAGAGTGCTCATTAATTTGTGTTGATGAGATCATACATGTTTTCTTAAAGTTTACTTTGTGTTGAAAATGTAACAATGTAACTGCTAATATTTTGAGAACTACACCCCGGATTTCGATGCAATCTCAGCTAAGGATAAGTACCCCTTTAACATATCAAAACTAAGTTTAAGCTAAGAAGCAAGTTCTTTTAATAGCAAGGAGGAAACAGGATAAACAGTTGATCCGAAGCCTACAAATGAAATCTGCGTGACTAAACAGTATAGCTGTTATTGCTTACACAAGTCTTCAGTCTTTTCCATCGTGCAATGCAAGAAAACAGGGGGCAATTAGCTAGCTTTCCTGGCACCTAGATGAGTAAAATTACAATCAAGTTCAGCCCAAGGATGATCTCAATCAAGGCCGTAGCGAGCGGGGGTGTGGGGGTGCCACCCTTCCGTACGTGCGAGCTATTTTGGGCCATATGACATTTTTGAAAACCCCTCTTTCTGGACGTTATTCCTCACTTTGATCACCATGGACTCAACGCACCTCATTACCCATGGAGATGGTTATGGGGAGGGTATGGAGAGCTCCCCAAGTCAAAAATGTGGAGCGCGGAACTATGCTTCCGTCCCTCTTGATCCAAGGACGAAAACCCCTTTCTGTTTCTTCTGAAAGAAATATCAAACATTTGCAGTAATTTACCTTAAAATTTGTCCAAAATGATGAAACAAATTGCACCTAAGGACCCTCAAACAACCAAATATTTTCCAAAGGACACCCCCTCCCCTTACAACCCTCACTCATGACAGCGATCTGAAACAAGGTTCTGTCTCAAAGCCTTGAACAGCTTCCTACGCCTATGCTTCAGATAAATTTTGCAAATTCCCGAGAATCCTGTTCACCAACAACCATCTTGGGAAAAATAATGCATGCCCCTCTTTCTTTCCCTTAACAGCAAACTCAGACGTTCAACTTTTGAACACCAAAATGTAACAGACACAGAACGCATCCTGGCGTTCAAAGTATATTTTGAACGCCAGTGTTAAGATTCTGAACACCTTTTCTCCGTTTCAGAACGCCGGACGCCTATTTGACACACTTACCCCATTTGAATCCCTGGCGTGTCTAGTGTTCAAATTTTGGACACATAGTGTTCAAATTCTGAACGTCAGGTTCAGTTTCTGAAGTACAGTGGCAAGACCGGAGAAATAGGCTAACACATTAAAATTATTGGGAATCTTTGTATTTTACGATGCATTATGAACCAAAATATATCCACCCTGAGACTTAATTTTTCACTCAGAGTTAAGCTAAAACCTCAGAGCTTCCGGGCACTTCGCCCCAATGGGAACCCACCGGGCTTTACCCCTGGACCCCACCAGTGGCCCTTAGGCGTGACCCTAGACCACACCCGCTAAAGCTCGCACTTCGAGTTCGCTTTCGCTCTGCGCAGTAACAGATCTGTTGACAAAACATAATTTTTACAGCCCCAAAGACTACACCTTCGCTACGCCCCTGATCTCAATAGAGAAGTAGAAACTACTCTTCTTCCCAACATGTGATGGTCCGATTATTTGGTAAGGAAATGTGGGTAGGGGCGGGAGCACTGCTATGAAGTGAAAACCACTTACGTTTCACAACGCGCGAAGCATGCCTAAAATCTTGGGGTTGTATTGTAAAATCCGCTTGTCTTTGGGAGGAAGTGAGAACAAGAAAGAAAATCGCAATTATCGTATTCAGGCGATGATCCCAGAAGTTTTAATATTTTGAAAACAATGTTAATTATGACCACCCTGTGATATTTTGGAACCATTGTAAAAATGAGAGAAATGTACAAAACAGTAGATTTTAAATACAAAATTCCCTGCCAAGGAAAACCACATTCACTGGTAAAATAGAAGGAACTTAAACTACCAGAAAACAAAAACATATCAAACGAAGGAAGAGACATCAGAATCAGACTCAGTTCAAACAAAGCGCATTATTTGTGGGGAAACAAATTTGATTCTAACAACCAGATGTTAGAGGTAAATATATAGGTCCAGAGTTGTATATTAAGCCGTTCCGGAAGACAACAGTCATTACGGTGGACGGCATGCACAAAGTTAACGGCTTTCATGGTGCATTTTACACTTTGAAGATAAGAGATTTACCTCTTTCACCTCAAGATATTAGTGCCCATTTAGGTTGGCAGTGAGTTGATGTATCTCCCAAACATCATCTAGCTGGCACATAGAGCAGCGATAGCTGTCCGGAGAAAGTGTTTTGAAACTTATACTATAACTGTTGTGTACATGTAAACCAACGGCAGTTGTGGTGTGAGAAGTAAGGATTTGTCCGACCGTGAGTGGACCAAGCTCTCAGATGGAGGGGTAGTAACCCAAAGCCCCTAAAAAGGCGGAAGGTCACCAAATTGATGTCGAACTCACAATGTTGTGGTAATATTACAGGAAATCTGAGAAATGGGGATTTTGTTAAGATGAATTGAAATATTTGCGGTTTTAGTAACGAATATACCGTACATTAGAGCAAAAATCAAATAAATCATCGGGGCGACCAGGAGTCGTCGGGAGTACATATTTTATCGCTCCCGGAAGAAAGAGAAAGATTTCCCAACAAAATGGTCAACCAACTGCATAACTATACGCTTCAACGTTAGGCTTTTCGTAGAGTCCGTCAGGGGTGTCCTCGTTTCCGTTTTGTGAAGACGTCTCTTCGTCGATTACACTGTTTTGTGGAATTGCCTTGTTTGTTTGTTGTTCTCTCTGATTCTCGTAGTATGTGGGATTCATTGAACCCTTTTCTTGTTGAACGACTTCGTAGGTTACAATGTTGGATGTTGATTTGGTAGGAGCTAATTGATTTCGATTTGATACTACGCTATCTTTGCCTTTTCATCTGGAATTTAGAAAACAACCGTTTATCACAACAGAAAATTGGAATATTTATTTAAATGATTGCAGAAATACTACTACAGAGTATACCGCCCGGACGCCACACGTTACTTTTCACAAAAAAATGTTATTCTTACTCAACCTACATGATTCTATTTTTTTTTTTCGTTACAAAAACGGTAGAAGAAATGATTCGTCTGATCGGTCTGTCTCTCAAAAGCGTGTGTGGTATATTAAAATTGTCTATAGCAACATTAAATTGCCTACATCTTTGATTTGAGAAAAGTAACAAGTGCATGTTCTACCTCAGCTTTTAGAATTTTTTGGATATAGGAGCGCCCTATACTTGCCTTGAATGTATTAAGCAAAAACATTCATGACACAGAATTTAACAGCAAAGAAAAGTAAGAGGAGCAGTAGTCCCACCATATTGACAGAATGCTCAATAAATGTTTTACTTCATGTTGGTAGCAAGATGAAAGGGGTTGTTTTATTGTAGATCTCCCAGATGTTTTCAATTAACTTAAGCCTTAGAAATCATGACTTAACTTACGAGCAAAATTGAATTATCAACGACGTTCCGGTGGTAATTTACTGGGATTTTGCTTTCAAAATTAATGAACATTTTCAACCATGATTGTTACACAAGCTTTGGGCGATTGCTTATACCAGTTGTGCGAACAACCAAAACTGCAAGTAGATGAAAGACGAACGCTGTTCCATTTCCCCCCGGTAAGCTTCTCCTGCAAGTTTCAAGTTCTTAAGATGATAACAATATGCGTATCACTTAACTGGCTTCTGATTGTTTAATTGTGACCGTAAAGGGAAATTAATTACCTATAGGTATTTAGTAGCATTGTATAAATGTGCCAAATGAAAATCGACGTCGGTGAAAGGTGTAATTTGCAAAACTGGATGGAGCTTAAGATGGAAGGAGTCTCAATTGCCTTCCCCATTTAGACCATTCTGGCATCAGAAGGGAAGAATTCTTAAAACACTGGTACCCCCCAAAAAAAGAAAAACCGGCAGGAAATAAAAGTTAGTAAAGAGACGACAGACTCCGTTACAACACAATACTACCATATAGCTACTAACTTCAAAAATTAAAGGCGTTTGAAATTAACTTACCTTTTACATTTCCATATGGCTATCACAAAACATAATATCACTGAGATTAAAGCTATCACAATTGCAGTAATTATACCTGAAAGAGAATTGTAATAGACAATATTGTGAAAAACCTTTATTTTCTGCATCGCACGACTCTGAAAACTTACAGAAATACAGTGAATGCAAATTGTAAAAAATGTGCAAAGATTTGTTTATAAATGCCTTTCCTTGCCATTTTTAGAGCTATAGATTTTGCATAGCGCAGAATGTGTATAGGCCTACATATTTGACTAAATACGCATGTTAACTAGTAGCAACTTTTACCGGTGGAATTTTTTAATCTGAATTGCTATTCTAAATACTTGGCGGTTATCGCATAAATTTCCAGTTTTCACGTAGCACATATAGGTTTCTCTTTTAAAAATAGACCCACGCTGAACCAAAGGGACCAACTCTTTAACAAGTTGTTAAGATCTGCAATACGCAAATTCGTTGCTTCATTGAATTCTGTTCGTACGTGTTACATGCATAAATCAGGCGTTTTCAAACAAGTGATTTCATCATTTTGGAATTTACAAATATTTGGGAATTTCTCACCTGGCTAGGGGAACATAAAAATTGGTAGAATAATCTTAGGAATTTTCTTCGATCACCATTCAAGGACTTTATTCCTCTTTTGAAAAACATAATGGGCATTCCTAACAGCCCGGTATCAGCCGATATTTGTATTCTACCTGTAGTCTAAAGGAGTAATGCAAGGTATCGCTACCAAAAGTGTTATTCTTATTCTAGTCTATTTCCACCAAACACAGTACGTCTAGGAAACGTTTTATAAACGTAGTTTACGTAATAATACATTTTGAAAACGTTGTAAAACGGATGTTTGAACGTGCTGTGTTTGTAGGGAATTGATATATCGATATATGTGTATTGTGGAATTGAGTTAAGAAGTTAAATATACGGATCGAGATTTGACGGACATCCCCGAGAATCGTTTTCTATCTGCCTATCATCTATGTCGTATCCAAAAGGCGGAGTGTTCCTATCAAATTGAAAGTCAAAATTCTAGTTGAATGTATCTGGAACAAGAATGTCTCTCTTAAAATAAAATTACTTTACTACATTAATGGAGAAGCAAAGAAATTGTCACTTCCATGCTTCGCCCAATATAACCCTGAAATGACTTCTGGATCCCACACTAGTCATATATTCTCTATAATCTTTTCTAGTTTGACCGACAGAGTATAAAGAGAGATTGGAATGCGGTAGAGAAGCACGTTGCACGGAGAAACGGACATGTTGATGTTAAATATTTGACGTTAGGACTTTTTGATTGGTAGGAACCTTTCCCAAAACATTTGGGTACCTCTTTGAAAAGTCCTGCTGGCAACTCCGTTCCAGCTTAGACAACACATATCCCTGGGTAGGCACAACTCTTCTGCCCTATGACTAAAAGTCTGGACCAAATCTTGAGAAATCTGTTTTTCGCACTGCAAGGGAACGTTCTCTTAACTAAGTTTAAAAATGAAACTTTTTTGAGCGTAAGTGTTCTGTCAGTAAAAGGCAGAAGTTGCATTCAATAGAGAATCCGCTCCATTAAAACTTGGACGAACTTATCCTGTCCTTGAAGTCCTCGCTTGTTAAACAACTGACAAAAAGCCACATTGTTGCAGATAACATGGTCCAGTGACCACCTACTGTTGTTTGCGGTTTTCTATTGTTGAAAAATCGTGACGTCCACTTTCAAGGGGCAGAATTTTCTAATGTTATTTTCACGACAAGTCAATGCAAGACTTAAGAAGTGGAGTTATTCATGGGTGACTGGTATTTCGAGTGTTTGGTGGGTAGTTTTTTGAAGCTTGCTGTTTTCTATTTCTCGAACGTTACAATTTATTTTAATAACCGTTAAGGTATAAACAACAGTATAGATGTGGTTTCTCAGCCTTCCTGGTCTCGAAGGGATTAGATGTGTATTACCTGCCAGTACAGGCTATCTATTTTTCGTGCCGTCTGGGTCTCGATTCCAAGTTCTTTCTTCCTATCGTAAGAACTGTCAGCCAAGTGGGTTCGTTGTTCAAGACAGCAAGTAATATTGCTTCTATGCTAGGGCATAGTCCAAAGTATTCCACTGTTTACAAACTCATCAGTAGGAGTATTGTGTTTAGTAGGAATTTTTGTTTATGACTTACCGGATATGGTTGCTGGATTTTTTGAAGCTATTGTTTCAGAAGGCTTCGTGGATAGCCAAGTGGTTGACGTTGTCAAACTTAGAATGTCTGGAAAATGTCAAGTTTAAGACATTAATTTAAGTAGCTTTTTAGTAAGAAGTCTTTTGCAATAAGGAAAACAAAGTTAAAGGAAATTAAGTGCAACATTACGTTAAACTCATCCAAACGTGACAACTAATGCTGATCGTTGTTTCTTTTTTTTCCCAGAAGATGGACCAGGCACTGAAAATGTTGTATAAGCAAACGCACTTGTCTGAACGTTGCCTTATAATTTCACGTTAACACAAAAGTGTTTTTATCAAGGGCGTAGGAATGGGGGCTGGGGGCTCCAGCCCAAAGAGAAATTGTAGGGGCGGAAGTATGCTTCAGCCTCCCACTTTCCAACGCCAAAAACCCCTTATTTGTCTTTTCTGTTGAAAATGTCAAATACTTGCATAAATTTACCTTAAAATTTGTCCAAAAGGATGCACCAGATTCCAAGTCCCTCAAAAGTCCAAACATTTCCCACGAAAGGTAAAAAATAGGCAGTAATTTACCTTAAAATATACCCATAACGATGCATAAAATTGCATCTTATGTCCTGCAAAAGGCAAAATATTTTTCAAGACATGTGAAATATTTGCAGTAATTTACCTTAAAATTTGTCCAAACTAATGCACCAACTTGCATCTAAGGTCTCTCAAACACCATAAAACTTCCAGGAAATGTCAAAAATTTGTAGTAATTTACCGTAATTTGTTTCCAACGATGCACCATATAGCATCCAAGGTCCCTATAAATCCAAAACTTTTCCAAAAGATGTCAAACATTTGCAGTAATTTACCTTAAAACTTGTTCTAAAATGATGCACCAAATTGCATCTAAGGTCGCTAAAAAATCCAAAAATTAGGAGGGACACTGCCTGCAAGGCTGAACCTTGTTTCGGGTCGCCGTCCTGGGGAGGGATCTAAGGGGCCCCAGTCTCAAACAGCTTCCTTCGTCTATGGTTTATATTTATTCATAGTCATATGGATGCACCTGTTTGTTTAGACATATACGACATTCCTGAATTATGTTACAGATGCGTGCCCGCTGACCAAAGATTTAGGGTGAGAGGAGATTTATTCCCTTAACCGTATTCCCGCAATCAACACACAAGAACACATAAATGTGGAAACCAAAAAAAAAAAAAAAATAGCACTTATATTGCTGGAAAAATGTAAGCGCACAGTTAGAAAATGAATTTATACAAACGTAGAACGAGAGAAAGTCGTGTGACAAAATGAACATAAGAACAATATACGCAAGTCTCCGTGATGATACGAAACTTTTTACAGGGAAAAATGTAATTCAAACCTGACGTCTTATTCAGAGTACCGTACTTGTTCGTCATATAGATTTGATCCTTTCTTTTCATTTTTCGTACTTTGTGGATTGCTCAATAAATACAACATAACTGTTAACACGTTAGTTATATCTAAGATTCAATTTTTGCACTCTCCAGTATGGCGCTGTTCCGTCGTTAACATGAGTTTGGAGTCAAATTTTAAATCAGACAAACTGCTGTCAGTTTAATGTTGAACGTATACGATATAAGTACCTAAAGAGATTTACTCAATAGTGCAAAACAAGAAAAACTCACCAAACCGTGATTTATACTTGCAATTTCTCCATTTTTAATGGTTTCAATAGGTCTTTCGTCGCTCAGTTTTGTTCCCCAAATAAGTTTGGTTATGTTTGAAGGTGGCAGTAACTCTTTGGGACAATGCATATTTATTCGATACTGGGGAGTTATGAAGTTGCGCAGAAAGTTGTCAATGACTTCAGAACAATCCAGTTCAACGTATGTAAATGTACAAATCACAAGCGAGTCCAGAGTTTAACAAACAAGGGACTAACGGTCAAATGCGTGAAATCTCCATGGGAAATTTAAGGGATCTAAGGAAGCTTTGAAGTAAAACACCACTAGTTTCTATTTGCTGGCATTTGAAAAGATAAAAAACAAGCAGATTGTTTATTTTTTAACGGTATCCGGCGGTGTTACTACAATTTCATACCGTGTTCACCAGTGATCGCAAGGTCTATGGGCATAGGCTGTTCGAAGACAGCTACGATTTTCGTGAACAGGACAAGAGAATGCATCTGTAGGGAAGCTCGATGTTGGCACCTCGGGGCATGACTGAAAGCCAACCCCAGATAGCCTTCTTTCGCTCAACGTGGTTTTGTGTAAGTGAAGGAAATAATTGTTTCCTACCCAAGGTGTATAAAGAGCTAATGCAGTTCAATTTTGGAATTACGAAAAACTGTGGTGGGTTATGATGAGTTGGAAATTTTGCATGGCAATGTGTGTCTTTACCAAACAATTGACAAACATTGCCATGCATTAACCTGTATTACCAAGGGCTGAACATGAGGCAATGGGTGGAAAACTGAAAGCACGTGTCTACACAGATAACATAAGGCAAGCTGGGGTAAAAGTAGGTAATGTTAAACGATGTGTGTATAAGTGTACTTTTGAGTACAGAAAACTTACTTATTTGACTTTTCATTTGCTTCGATTGTCACACTCTGACCTGTTTTGCCAAAGGGTCAACTTTACACAGCTTTCTCCACCTTGATCGGTTGTCAAGTCACGTTTTAACCCCCACCCACCACTCTATTTCTCCCCCTTTCTAGCACAACTCACAAAGTGCGGGTCGAGCTTATGTTATACTGTAGAGGGCAAATGTCTGTCTCACTTTTCAAAAGCATACTCCTTCCTCAGTGGTCGCTTAATGTATCTGACATTTTCTGTAGAGGTCACATCATGGTGGGGCATTAAATTTTTTTCGTGAGGTGACGATGGGTGGTGTGGATCATGGTAAATTTGTCCATTTTATTGTCAATTTCCGGTATTTCATCCCGCGTTTTCGAAGCAAGACATTCCTGGTAGAGATCTCACTTTTTCAACTCTGTGTCTGTAAAACATGCTTGCTTTATCTGGTGGGAGTGTGTTTATCTATCGTATGGGAATGCTGAATGCTCGAAAGCCCGCGAGATAGACGAATGAATTTGACATACCTTATTGTCGCTGTAAGACCTAGAGCTAATGGTATGGGAGTTCTTGACTTTCACTAGCAGAGACAGCTGATTCGCAGGGTGAATGTCCAAGGTCATTCTAGTGAGAGCATTAGTCAGGGTAACACGACCGAACCCACACAGGTGGTTTCAAATGGTTGAGCAACAGCGGCGTTGCTGCTCTAGTTTCCATATGTCCTGCCACATCTGATGGAGCGTGTTTTCATGTGGCATGCAACACGGTTTTTGTAGGGGTAACTGCGGTGAACCTCAACCCTGTAATAGTAGGGAGGTGATATACACAGATGCATAGGAGGCAGACCTTTCCTCAGGAAAGTTTTAATTGGAGGCATAAAGGTGCATTCGCAAAAATTTGCACGTACCTCGCAGAGGAAACTTTTACGCGGCTCCCTTAGTTTGTAAACTTCCAGGAATTAGCTCTGAAGCCTTCACCTGAATTTAAAGGATCTATAATTTTGCCCCAGAGAGTGTAACCTTCTCTCTACTAAAATTAAGTCTCACCCTTCTTCAGTATTAACCAAAACGCCTTTCTAGCCGTCTAGTACACTTCCAAGACAGAGGCACAGCAGTTTGCGCTGTTTCAACTGTTGTAGTTCATATTGACACACAACTGTGATGTATGAGCCTAATATGGAACCCACCTGCCTATTAAAATCATCATTGACCAACCGGAGTGGAATTATTGCTGGAATGAATGTCATCAAATGTCCAGTCACCAACTGTATTTAGAAATACAGGGCTATTCCTAAATATGTTTGGGTGATGTCTTTTTATTCGCAAACTTAGAAATTTCAGATAGGCTAATGGTGAAAATATACTAAGTCTTCAAATAAGGGAAGTGCAAGGAACACTGTCCTACGGAAGCGGAGTTTTACGGTGGGTTTCTCGTGGGACGAAGTGGTCATATCCAAATTTGGGTCCAGTAGGCGAAACCCCGTAAGCTGTGAAGTATTAACGAAACGATGTTGCTACAGTGAAGTATAAGAATTTCTGCTGAAATTATTTGTTTTTGATACAAACGAAACGATCGCGATAAATTTTGTTTTTAATCCCTGTGAGAGATTTTTTCACCACATTGTCAAATAACTTTATTGAGTTTCAAGCAGACAGGATAGACATGTTAGCGTTTAAATTCATCCACGATGCTATATTTTGGAAATATTTCAACCAGCTCTTCCGTCATAATCTCATGCCATTGAATTTGAGAGCATGAAATCCATAGAGATATTTCAAACTTTGAATTTCCCATGGGTTAGCTAGGATACCTTTTATCAAGGTCAAAACAATAAACTGACATTAAGCAAGCTAAAGAAAAAAAAAACACTAAAGCAAACAAAAAAAAAAAGAAAAACATAAGGAAGTTTGTAAGAGAAAGTTACGTCGGTCATCAGGTCATGCTCACTTCAGATGTATTTTGATAGCAAATGTATTTTAAACAGCTATAAGTACTAATATCATCATCACTTAAAAGCCAGAACACAAATTATTCCAATAAATCTGACTTATTATACAGAGGCCTTCTTGGTCAATTAGAAAGAAAAACGGATTGTAAATCCAAGTCTTTTTCTTCTGAACTTACCAATGTTATTCAGCTGACCAGATGTTGTTGATAAAAAGGTTACATCTTGTACTTTTTCTGAGATTGTAGTTCTCTTTAGCGTTGGCTTTGTGATAACTTCTGTTGTTACAACATTTGACGCAGTTGTCAGTTTGAAATCTTTTGGGACTAATTGAGAAAGAAATCGTCAGGTTTGAATCATATTAACGTAACAACAACATTCAGTTGTTTGTAAGTTTAATGTGTCTTTCTTTCCAAATATGTTAAGTAACTTTATCTAAGATATAGACTATAGAAATTTGTTTCATTCAAGAGGGATTTTGTCTTCGTCTGTAATAATTGCACAATGCATACGGGTACATTTCATTAGTGGTGCTGTCACTGTTTGGTAACCAAAACAAACTTTATTCTCTTTACAAAACTCGTACGCAATAACTGTTTGTGTCTGCTGAGATAAAGATTTCACCAAGATGGCTCTGTGAGTTTACTTACACGTGAGAAGTTACTAGGCTGATGACTTGGCAAAGTAATGAATGATATGGTGAGCAGCGTAATAAAATTTCTTGAGTAAGGTGTGCCAGCTTTATTTTTAAAGAAGTACATGATTCATTATCTGAAACTGGTGAGGTTTTATCTCTTTACACGCAATGCAAGTAAGGGCTGTATTTTTCTTGATTTTTTATTATTGTATTGATCTGTAGAAAAAGGACATCGTAATTGTAAAAAACAACTTAAAACACGGGTTTCCTCGACAGCAGAAGAAGCAAAAACCCCAGACTAATTAAAAAACCGTGAGTGCGTTGAGTTTTTATAATTTCATTTCAGATTCTTTCCCTACGCACTCACTAGCTGAAATCGTCCCTGAATAATTACTTTAGCCAGTGCAATCTAAATGGAAGAGAGTCAGAACTATATATTGAGGCATCTAGCCCTTTTACCCTAAAAATAAGCAACTAATGCATAACACCATCCAACCGGTGGGTCAATTGTTGATTTCATAGGCGCAGGCAAGGGGGGCAGGGGGAGGGGGGGGGCAGGGGGAGGGCGCCCAATCAAAAAATTCTGAAAATTTTAAAATGATCCGAAAAGGCGTGCAAGCTGTATATTTGTAGGGGGTAGGGTGAGGTGTGTTTTCGACCAAGTGATGGATCTGTTGTAATCATTTGATATCACAAATGTTTCTCAAACTATCAGAATTTTCGCAAATCCTTCGCAAATTATCAACATTTCGCGTGCTTCGTGCGCTTCGAACCTTACCGCACACATGTTCTTATTATCAATATCTTTCGATAGCAGCTCCCAGAGAAGCACAACAGCAAAAATTCAAAGCTGTTTACGAATTGGTAGGGAAAAGACTGGCTTTTTGAGTGGCATCTTTGTTTTTTCGGCAATTGACAGTATCTCGATGCAGATTCTGAATGCAGGTTTGTCATGAAAATCTTAATTGATGAAAAATTTCGGCGCGATTCGCGGGCATGCGTCACGGTTTACATTCCGTCTCATGACCATTGTGAAGGTAATAATACATGGTACCGGTACTTTTCTGATCACGTCACGCTAAAAAACCGAGATACATCTCCCATGCTTTCGGGGGCCCCTATACAGGTATCTGCCAGCCTTAGATGTCCTTTTGTGAAGCAAAATGAAGCAAAGGAAAATTGGGTCAATAGTCAAAGGCGCACTTTTTTGTCGTAATTTTATCCCGAAAAGAAGGCAGTAAAGTAGCCAAAAAGAGAGGAAGAGGCTTCAAGATTATAGCCAGGCATAGCATAGTCTCCTCTTTCACCTAACCAAAAATAAGAATTCACTGAATCATGACATTTTCCTATCATATATGATCAGCTCCAAAAATACCCCAAACAGAGCACCATTTTGCATTTAATCAACCCTAAATTAACAAAACTTTCTCAAGAGGGAGGGGGACACCCCTTCCCTTAGACCTCTCCTCCAAGACGGCACCTTCATGTAGCGGCAAAGGAAGAATCCCCATTGCTGTATACAAACGTAGGGCAGCACAACAGGGTGAAATTTTTGCAAACATGGGAGTTTAATTGAGGTAGCATTACCACATCAAACGTGGTGCCCCCAATCATCAAAGTCTGGTGGCGCCATTGGTTGGTTTTAATATACCAAAAACATTTAACAAGAAAATGTATGTATGGCTTAATTAGAGTGCTAAAAGTTGCAATTTACAGTCTGAAAGTCCTTTTTGAATTTTACTGAAAGGTTGATTTTAGTTACCTTGGTTTACTGAAGAGTGAATATTTCAGAAGTTAATACATGCCAAGTGAATGAGTGAAAGCCCATCGAAGTATTTGCTACATCCCCCAAATTGTTGATCGTGATGCGAAGTAGTAAGTTTACACCAAAACGCCCTCCACAGGCTGCTCAAAGTTTGCTAAAAGTTTGTACGTTAGTTTCGTGAATGTTTAGCTAATTTTGTAACTTTGAAAAAGATCCGTTGCTTTGGAGGGACCGAACATGAAGCATTGCAGAGTTGTTTTTTTAGGCAGCCGGCCAGCCTGACCGCAGTAAAATAACACAACATTGATGACCAGGGGTGGCAATCCACCTTTAAAAGTGTTAAAATAGAGTTGATGCGGAGGGTAGAAAGAAAATTTCTGGCCACCCCCATCACCGGCAACGACGTTTTCCAGGCTTTGTAACGTGATACTCTGACAACTGTCACAAGTGTATAGTGTACAGCATTCACCATCCACGTCAATGGGGGATATATACCCCTTCCCCCAAAATCGCCGCTTATGGTGAGGACTCGCGAACCAGGCGGGCATGTATAACTCGTGCATCTGCCCTGGCTTCATTCGTCAAGTAACATCACGGAAGTTTACGACTATTTAGTTGCCTGTGAAGATCTGTTGCACTGTAAAGCAAAGTTTAACACTACATCAGGCGGTGAACGAGTTTGAAAAAGGCAGCCAAGTAGCTGTATGACATGAATTGGGATTCAGCAATTGAATGGATCAGAAAAAGAAGCCGTTTTTTTTCAGAAGGTATACTCTTACCACATCTAATTGGTTAGAAAATTAGCCGTAAAACTTCATCTAACTAATTAACTTACGACATTTTAAATATATCAAATTATTTGACGGCTCTTGTTGTGAGTTCGTATCATCTTCAGACACAACCAGATTTCGATTTATACAACTTAAGTATAGTGTACCAAAGAAGGATTTTCACCTTTCAATCCTTCTTTATTTGCATTTAACTAAAGTGTTGTATGATAATGTGCAATTTTGAAAAAAAAACTTCATGCATAACTGTAAAAACAACTAACCTGGTAAAAAATAGTGATATTTGGTCACTTCCCTAACGTGAATTGACGAATTATAGAAAAAAAGACTTACTTGATCTGTAAAAAAAGGCCTTGGAGACTGATTTCTTGGACTTAAAATAAGTCTAAAAATCTGAGTGAAAAGCAAAAGTAAAGGATAGAGCAACTAATCCAAACTTAGTCCCAGCTTGATCTTGACATCTACAAAATACCAAGGTGTCTTAGCTATCTTTGTAGTTTATTTACCTAAGAAAATCCAGGCACTCACAGTCTTCTTCTGCGCCAGAGTCTTTACGCCTGCAGCTTCTCTCTTTTTTCCTCTCTTCTTCTGTCACTAAAGCAGTAGGTGGCGCCGCCAGGATCTAATGATTAGGGGTATTACAGGAAATGTCGTAATACCACCTCGGCCAACCCCCAGGTCTGCTGAAATTGCACTTTTCTATGGGACCTAAGGCTTGCGTTTGTATACAGTGGGGTTCCCTCCTTTGTCATCCTCCCCTTTGATAATTTTTGTCAATTTAAGGTTGCTTAGATGATAAAGGGAGCTATCTTCGGCGGGGTATTTATTTTTCTGGAACTGATCATATATGACTGGAAAATGTCCATAATTTAGTGAATTTTAATTTTTGGTTTGGTGAACGGGAAGTTTTTATTTTTTTTTTGTAAGAAAATGATATGTTGCCAACAAACCTCCCGAGCCCCCCCCCCCGATTTGGTTACTTTACTGCCTCCTATTAGGAGTGCGTGGAGTCCACACTGAAAAATTCTTGAGCTGAAACATTTCCAAAAAGCATCTTAAGGTTGGCGGATACCTATATAGGGCCGCTTGGAAGCTCTAGATTGATTCTATAACATGAGGAAATGATGTTATGCTTATTACTGTACATCATAATGGTAAAATGCGGTATAAAGCTGTAACTTTACAACTATCTTATTTTTACTAATTTTGAATGAAATTCAGACGAGCAGCCCCCTGCAAGGGGAATGGGAAGGAGAGTATAGGTGCAGGGAGCTGATATTAGGCCTTCCTGATAGGTATAGCAAAAGGGGTGAAGGACTAACAAGCGCGTTTCAGAATGATTTTTCCTCCTAATTGTATTAAAAATCACCATCCATCTGCCCATACATATAATGGCTGGGAGCGAAGCGCGAGATGAAAATTTCTGAAAAAAATGTTCTTCCAACCTTCCACATCGTGCTACAAATTAGATTGAAAGATCCCATATTGATGCAAGGCCCCTATAAATGTTTGGAGATGTCTCTCCGTTTGTCTGAAAGCGTTGTGATCAGAATAGTCTCATGTATTATTACCTTAATACAGTTAATAATGGTGATAATATGGAGTACAATCCGTGACGCATGCGAGCGAGGCGCGCCGAATCGTCTTATTGGATAAAATTTCCATGACGAAACCTGCATCCATGTTCTTCATCGAGACACTTTCAACTGCCCCCAAAACCTACATGCCACTCAAAAAGTCATTTTTTATCCATTGCAAGTAAATCGTGAACAGCTTTCAACTTTTGCTCCTGTGCTGCTTCGAAAGTTGTTATCGGAAGATATTGATAATAAGAACAACATTGAAGTAAGGTTTAAAGCACGCGGAGCGCTCGAAAATTTTGATAGATTGTAGAGGATTGGCGAAAATTATGATAGTTTAAGAAACATTTATGATTATAGAAAATGATTGCAATATATCCATCACGTGCTCGAAAACACACCATGCCGTATCCCCTACAGAAATCCATAGCTTAAACGCCTTTTTGGGATCATTTTTAGTTTTCAGAAATTCTTTCAGAAATAGATTGGTAGGAGAACGCGCCCACATGTTCCCTTGTGCCGGCGCCTCTGAAAGCAGTTATGATACGTGTCACGATGTACCGGTAGCTAGTAAAATCCAATCGTTCTCGCAGAATGGTGTTCCCATGCGTTGTGGAGGTATGGGCGCCACTTTCATCTTTCCTCTTCTCATGAAGTTATTTTGGAGGCAAATAGAGAAGAGCGCAGTAGCACCTTTGTAATAAGAAGCTATCCTGCACCCCCAAACTGATCCATGCCCGCAGTATTCAGGCCGATGTTTACCCGGCAATCGACAGGCGCAGCACGGTTGCCCGTCCGGACACCGTCCGAACGTCAAGAATCGGTCGGCGCCCGGACGAATATCTCAGGAGCATCTGATACGTGTCGGGAGAGTTCCGGATAAGTACTCGCCGGAGACCGGCCGAAAACGGTATAAAAAGTAGGGTATAGATCTAGGAAAATCGGCCGATCGTAGGTCGAACACCACCTGGACCCCGTAGAGGCCACGTGTGGGCCCCTTTTAAATGTGATCATGTAAGCGTTATCGGCCGATTTTCTCCGATCTGTACACGCCAGCAGATGTCTAAAAATCGTACACATCGGCCGGGCAACCAGTTAAATGTGTCCTAGGCATAAGCGGGGTTCTCCGCCTGACAAGTAAACCATCTTTTTTCTACAAGATACGTGGATTAAATACACCAGTATGTGCTCTGGCTAAAGAAAAAAGAAGCGCAACAATGTTGCAGCAGCTCAGCTTTCCGTAGGTCATCTAAAATGTGTTCAGTCAATATTTCGGTTGGGTGTGTTAACGCTCATCTTTCAACAAATGAAATTATTCATACTATCACACTAATGGAAAATATTCATTATTTTTTCAACTTTAACAGGACTGTAACCTGCGGGAGGGTTGAGATTCTTAAAACCTACGTTAAAAAAGAAAGTTGGAAATGCTGAAAATTCCAATTCCTAGTTATGTTTTCAAGGCCCTCAGAACCTAGGAAGTCGCATAAATAGGCTCTTGTTTTCTTTTGGCAAAATCTTCCCGGCCGGGAGGTCCTCGGATCCACTACAACAGAATTAGGGCAATTAGGCAAGCATGGGTCTGTTGCAACTCCCTGTTGTCGCACGGACGCATGGACCTTCTATCTGATGCATGATGCCCGCAAAAGTGAAACCTAAAGATATTACGTATTGTTTCTCGAGCGGTACGGTGTCACAACATGCTGAGCCTACGTGAGTGATTCTATCTTATCAATATTCATTGCCTCCCAGGGGTTACATGAGAGTTTGGTGCTGTGTAGACCTTTATTCTTTTTCCATAGGCCTAACTGGACTCAGATAACTTCTGATAGAGAAATTTTACAAATGGTTAAAGGTCTTAAAATCGATTTTAACGAAATTTTGCCCCAACGATATTCATTGAACTTGTCTAGGGAGAAAGGTTCAAATGAGGGTTGCAACTATGATTTGAAAATACGAAAACTGCTCAATAAAGGGATAATTTCTAAATTAAATTCATTACACGCTAAATTCTTAGTATCCTTTAGTTCCGTTTTCTCCTGCAAGATTATTTTACTGCAAAACTATTTTATGATTGGGATCTACCAGGTATAAATTGTCCATCGCTTTTAGGGCCGGTGAATGTGTCGCAACAGCGACAGGAGGGTATAACTGTTCGTAGAGGGCTAGGCTGGGAAAACATACACGCATACTAGTTTAAGGCTATTGTCAATATCATCCCCCATTGCTCCCGTTACCAACTTAGTTGGGCTTTCGGCAACAAAGAATAAGCTTGAATGGTGCTTCTTGAGTGTCGACGCCCTCGGTGATTGCACCACTAAGGCCCGAAGCCAGACAAGGTACTTAAGGGGCGAAATGGCTTCCAGGGGGCGAAAAAGTTTTCAAGGGGGGGGGGGCAAATGTATATGAATGTATTTTGTATTAAGGCAATCACAATTTGAGAACTTTCTAGGGGGCGAAAAAATTTAGAGAGGGCTTGCGCCCTCCTTGACTAGGGGACCGGACTACTGAATTCCTGTCTCCGAGACTGATATACCGCACAAGCCTTCAAGAAAGCACGTTTTCCTTTTCAAACCGAAAAATGTTTTCAATTCACTTCGGCACAACCGTCAAGCTTAAACCACGCAGCATTATTTTAATCAAAGCGCTATGTTCTTTTTTTTAAAAAAAAAAAATGGGTTCCTCTTCCCCTTACACCATTTCCAAGACAACATTCTGTGGCAGGCTGTACGACATACACCTTATTCATGTCATATCCTTGGTTTGGAAAGCCGAGGACCTGAGCAAACATAAATAGTCTGCTTTTTCGGGGTAATCCACGTTCGGTACTCCAAAATCTATATACTGCACTTTGCGCAAACGCTTTCACCCGATTGAGTACGAGACGTCATGTAAGTTAATATGTACAGCATACTTTTGTACCTGGTTTCCTTTTTCACAAAGTCCTTCAAATGCTAACAACAGCTGGGAGTCTCGAGTCCTGTAATTTAAAGGTGTAGAGTATTCGTAGATTTGAAGTGCTGGTTTGGGTCATCAGATGATAACGATATCAAATGAGAAAAAGAAATTTCGTTCAACCCTCTTCAAACAACTATACGAAATGTTTCGGCACATTTAGTGCACAATTGAAGGAAGAGAAGGGAATTTACATTTTCAGACAAAACCCTCTTCTGAGGTCAAATAACGTTCATATAAATCAAAATATTTATCGAAAATGGTGTCATCATTCAGATATTCCCCTCACCTACACAGCAGCCAAATATCAATCACATCTATGATGAAATAGCGAAATGCCACGCATTTAAACACGAGGTCGAAAAGTGACAGACATTTGCGGCCGCTTACGATAGCTATAGCTCAGCTGAAGCTTTCAGCTGAGCTAATAACATGATTCCATTTCATTATTAGCTGAACAAACATTTGAATTGGGGTAAGTGTTTTTTCCGTTATGTATTATGCTCAGAACAAAGGACTTAGCATAACTGATCGTCATATCAAAAACTGCCAGGTGAAATATGATACATTACTCGTCTCAACAGTGACAGATTGAGGGGCGTAACAGTCGGCCTCCAATTGGCCGTCATTCGCCGTGAAGAGAAGTGGAGGCAAAACCAAAAATGCTTCACAATGTGTCAAATGGTGTGCCATGTTGCATCACATCCCCCTTCCAAAAGCAAAAACTTACTGAAGGGGAGTTGGACACCCCTTCGCTAAGATACCTTCCCCAGGACGGCAATCAATCAAACCTTCCGCCCTTCTATTGAAAATTCCTGGATACCCCCCCCCCCCTAAATATGACGGTATACTTCCTGGAATTAAAGAAATTATCACGTTGTTTTAAAGTGTTAACTCTTTTTTTCGTTGAAACTGCCTTGTAGTCTTACAATAGGTTATGGAGGAATTTGAAAATGGCGCTGCCCATAGGAAGATATTTCCCCGATCGGGTGAAAATTCATTTTTTTCCCGAAAACGGCTATCTGCCGGACCGCTGGCTTGGTAATGGAAACTTTTGTATTGACTCTAAAACATCATGTCTTGGCGTGTCATGTCGAAAATTCAAAGCAGTGACACAAATCAAGATACTAAAAACCTTAAACTTTTGTCAGATGAATCGTTCGAACAGTATGTAGAGTTTCTTTTGAAAGAAATTATATACTTACTGCTGGTATAGTCTAATAAAGGAACCCTGAGTTCTTAGACTTAAGAGGAAAATGTGACCACTAGAGATGAAGGTGGACGGTTATAATACGCTATAGCTACGCCAACAAAATTTTGTCAGTTCCAAATCACTTTCAAATGCTCCATCATACAACTGTGGGCAAAAAGATTCATGAATTAAAATGGCAATCAGGTCTTAAACAAAGGCACACATATCTGCAATGCCAGAATACGGTAAAACAATTCTCTAACCTACTTATCACAAGACAGCATTATTTTTCTGCACATTTTTGAATAACAGATTCTTTCTCATTAAGAGCTTCTACCCAAGTTCAAATCTGCAAAATTTTGTAATGCAAATATTTGTCGGGAATTTGCCTTTTCATACTACAGACAATCTTCAGTGGCGGTAGACAGAGGCCAAACTGCAATGAAAGAAAGTACAGGAAATCGACATACGTCGTCGTCATACTAAATATACTCACAGGCTAATTTTTGGGTATCCATTTAAGCCCAATAGATAATGTCGTGATTGCATTGACTACTAGGAACGGTGGACTTATTTTTCAGTGAGGTTTGATTTTTAAAGGTTATAGAGTGTTCAATATTATGTGATCGGTATCATGCAAATTCAAGTCAACAAGCTTATCAACTGCATTCCATGAAAAATCAGTTACGCACATCATTTAAACAGAGATGTAGCATGAGGAAAATTTAAACTTTAAAGAGCAATAGAGAGAAATATCAAAAATTAGAGGTAAAGAAACGAAATATACACAAGAAACATAACCCTTTCGTAAATGATGTGTTGGAGTCATTAATTGGAAGAGAAAGTTGAACATTGCTAGTTTTTTAATCTCAGTATCGTTAATATAATCAAGTAATATTTCACTGAGTGTAAAACTTGGAGGTCTAGTAGTGCTGATAAACTATATGCCAGAACTTCAGTTTTGAAGAAGGTAGGAAAGGACTTGTCCCCATACTGCACTTTTTATTACAAGAACTGTATAGGTGGCACACTACTGATCACAAAAAGGTTTCAGATGGATTTTGTTACCCGACACATTGAACACCCAGAAACTTACGTAATTTTTGCATGACTCAGTTGCATATATAAAATGATAATTTTTGATGTACATGTTAAAGTAAATGAGTTGAAATGCACAATATGCAAAACACCATAGCAAACTGATTTTTTTTAGTGTCATTTATGTTGTTTACTCCTCTCTGTGGTTTGCCGACTTTGAAAAGTGGTTTGGGATGGAAACATACACCTACTATTCAAATTCCTGTAGCACAGAATCTCTACCGAATCTCGATCAAATCGATTTACTAGAAAGCCTAATAATATATTTTATAAATAAAAATCTTTTGGTATTTCAAACTCATTTAAGATCTATAGCAGGTAGATGAAGTGACTGTCTCACCACAACGCTGTCCAAAAGACAAAGATTAGATTCATATAGCGCAAAGTCTAAAAAATTGGAGGAGGATGCGGCGATCTTTCATCACGGTGAAATTCCATTGGGCCCAAACAGGTGTATCCGGATATCCAGGTGAGCTGAACTCATTCGAGAATTTAGTAATGTGTTTGATATCTGTAGACAAGCAAATGAATAGAAATATAAGAAAGTATTTAGACAAAGAATGTAAGGGGTAGTACAAACAAAAGATGTCAAGCATTAACTATCACTGTTTTGAGTATTTGTAGCCAATAAAAGCTCCTTTCTTGTCTTGTACTTTGCCTTTGTCTTAGGCTATTAATTTTTTATATGGCACTGCCTTTGTTATCATCTTCCAAACTATAGCAGTGCAAAGTGTCAGTGTTATTGATAAAATGATATTATGGATTACAGTGTTGACAGAAATGTTTGCAGCACTGCATTCAACCTGTGGTATGACCAAAAAGACAACGAAGATGACAGTTGAAACGATGTGGCAATAATAAAAAATTACGATATAATTATCTCTATTCTTAGAAAGTTATTTCAACAATTTTAGTCGCTTATACCTTAACAATATTAAACATAATCACATTCGTATCCACCATTCTAATGGTAAATGAGCTACACAATCAAAATTAGAAAAAAGAAATGAGAGCAAAGGAAATCACGTTAATCTTAAACAATCCAACGATTGGGAGATCTTTTGCCCTCGTAGAAGGGAGTTTCAACGTCTGCGAGGGGCAAAGATGAAAGTAATAATACCGAACCGAGAGTAAGTTACAGGTCGCATCAAGTTGTGAGTGACTTACCAGAGCAAACCTTCGGCTAAGATAATATAACTCGATAAGACCACAAAAACATAATTACGAAGTAATGTTTAATGCTCAAAGAGAAGCAAGTGAAGTTTATTAATAATGGGTGTGATGTGGTCATTTTTCCCTATTACCCTTCACTATGCTGGCGTCGGAATTTTAACGAGATAAAACAGAGACTTGGTGCAAGCAAAGATGAGAAATTTCCATTGTCGATGTAACATGTTACATACGAATGTCTTAGCTTTAAAAGTATATATACTAAGGCAGGCACTGTTTTGAGTTAGCAATATTTCTGGGAAAACAGTGTGCAGACATGCGCATTTATGTTTCCACGATAAAGTAACGGATCATCCTAACGACACAAAAAAAAAACTCATGAGTTATGAAGACATAACAAGCGAAACAGAAAGAATAAGATACCTGCAAGGTAAAAAGTTGATGTTTAGTACCCAAAACAACTGGTTCATGCTATCTGTAGTTTAAACTGAAGTATATACAGGAGTTTATTTAATTGCAAATAGGCATTAAACGATTTTCAAAAGTTTCCAAAAACTGCTGTTGAAAACCCCGAAATATCCGGTGTGAGCAAAATGTAAAACTTAGTTTCATCAGCGTTAGCTTTTTAGGTCGAGGTAATAAAACCTTAGTTTTACATGCTTTAGATTTTGACTTTTTATGTAGCCTTTTGGCTAATAGGATTTCCACCACGTGAAAAAGTTTGTTGCAAATGTTATACGCCCTTTCAAACTCTCGGAACTGTTCGTCATAGTTATTTATCACAAATGTTTTTGATGGCTTATGCAAACACCTACTTTTTTTCAGGCGACATTGATTTTAATTTTACAGATTTAGTTATACTTCAGTTACTCTCAAACTAAGGGGAAATGTCCTTCAACAATCACATTGTGGCACTTCATCTTGAAGCTGATCACTTCAACCATCACTCAAGAAACCAATATGGCTAATAAAATCCAAAATAATCTCCAAAAATTAAAAAAGTACCTCTTGCGTCTGTTGGATTCAGAGGGTAAACGAGGGTGAACGGAAGAATTTTCTGTCCTGAAAACCTATAAAAAGTCGCAACATTAACACCCGGTACAAAAATGGGACGAAAAATTGCTTCTGTTGGATAAGTTGTCCTATAGTTTCCCAAACGGTTCCAAAATGGTCTTGCCATAAAAATTTGTCAAGGACAGTTACATATTCCAGTATTCCTGCTTGAACTGTTCCATATAGAATAGGATCCAAAATATCTAGGCATGCATATGAGTATGTATAACCAGCGAGTTAACAATTTCCTGGCATAACCTTGATCATCGTCCGAGATACCATGAAATAGACTGAATTATATACTATGGTCATTCAGCTCAAGGCTTCCATAGTGACTGACAGGTTTATAACATTAATGTTGTAAGATAAGAGACAACTTCTGCACAATAATGTAGTTGCATGTTGTAGACGAGATGTCTATAGAGAGACAGAGAGCTTCACGGAGTTCTGCAAATACTTAGGAAAATCGACATCAAATCTACGAAAAAGCGTGACTGAAACCGTAAGATAAAGTAGCTACAACGAACTGAATGGTTAGACCTATCTGAGAAAAGCAGGAT
Source organism: Holothuria glaberrima (assembly GCA_009936505.3). Classification (NCBI taxonomy): domain Eukaryota; kingdom Metazoa; phylum Echinodermata; class Holothuroidea; order Aspidochirotida; family Holothuriidae; genus Holothuria; species Holothuria glaberrima. The sequence goes on from WURT03097238.1 coordinate 30,766, forward strand.
GACAAGGAAATATATATAAAAAAAAAAAAAAAAAAAAAAAAAAAAAAAAAAAAAAAAAAAAAAAAATAGAATATTTATTTAAA
>WURT03097239.1:0-12519 GCA_009936505.3 Holothuria glaberrima
GAAGGACACGGCAGCCAAGGTGGCCTTGAAAAGTATGCCATTTTGTAGGGTATAATTAAAAGGCTATTTGCCAAAAGTATAAAGGCTATTTGTCAAAAATATGAAGGCAACAGCCTCCATGGCCTTTGTTTAATTTCAGCCCTGGAATTGTAGTGCCAGATGGAAGTAAGGATTTTAAATTGGTGCCTGGTAAGGCTGCCTAGGGTGGGTACATCCTGGGATACAAATGTCCTTCAGACAGACACTGGAATTGAAATGGATTCCCACTCTACTCTCCCCCCCCCCCCACCACCACCACCACCATCCCTTCCCTTCTCAAAATGATACAGTGAAAATATTCCCATGAATGCTATTTAGTGGAAAAATGTTTCATCCACCATCATACCTAAAAGAGTCTTGTACTGTGTTGGAATGATGGCATTCTTCATATACCCTTTTCCCTACTACAGCGGAGAGAGAAATTGTGAGAGACATCAAAGAGAAACTATGTTATGTTGCTCTAGACTTTGAGCAGGAGCTTGGCACAGCTGCTGCTAGTTCATCCCTGGAGAAGAGCTATGAGCTTCCTGATGGACAAGTTATCACCATTGGAAATGAGAGGTTCAGATGTCCTGAAGTTCTTTTCCAACCAGCATTTCTGGGTAATTACAGATATTATTACCGCCCTGATGAAATGTGCCTTTAAGTACAGTCACTAACCAACCCCCCCCCCCTCCCACAATCACTCCTCTCCTTGACAGAGGGTACAATTGTACTGGTAGCAGTTGGATCTGTAATGATAACTGAATATAAAATACTCTACAAAAGTGACCATTTATGTGATTGGTCCTGAAAACTCATCCAGTTATGTCGAAGCTCTTGTGCACCCACCAGTATTGTTCAATGTATCGTCCAACACTGTGAGAAGTTATCACAGAGAAGAATACATTACTAAATGTACACCCTTTTGTAGACATTATGAGACAATGTTGTTGGTGTGTTGTTCAAGTAAACTTTTGGAAATTGAAATTAGGAATGCTCCCTTCATACTGCATCCAGGATTTGAAATCCCCCCTCCCCCAAAAAATATGAATGGGGGATTTCTCCCTCAGATTCAAATCCATAGTGCTAACACTGCTGCAGGACTCCATTGCTCAACCTGTTACATTGAACTGAAAAAATATTTTGTTACCAAATTAGAAAACATGATGAGACCTCGAAATGAATTTAATTTTTTTTACTGGGGATGCGTAACTGTTACTGAGCAAAACTCCTCAATATACTCTCCAGTATATTACAAAAGATGTGAAACAATTTTGTTAAGTTCCTACTGGCTTGTTCAATTTTCAAGGAAAGTGCAAAGAGAAGAGATATAAGGAAACAAGTAGTTTTTTAAATATGGCCGTGAGGTCATATTGACAGCACAAAGAGGTCTGGGAATTTTTGCTCTTGCTCGGAGTAGTAGCCAATTCTGCAAGGTCTCCATATAACTTGTTAAAGCAGACTGCATGCATTATTTGATTGCCTTCTCTTTCCATAGTACTTGAACAACAATGAGGCATGTATGCTATCATCACTAACCTGATTTTTGTTTATGTTGAGGCCACTTATGTGCACAGGTGGCAAGATAGGTGGACAATTTAAGTTTGAGACAATTTCCTCTGTCTCCAAGAGGAGAAAGGTTCACTAGATTGGAGGCTCACTAGATCAAAGGCTCATTAGACCGAAGATGCCAATGCTTAACTTAATCCTAACCCTTATCCCAATCCTTACCCAAACCCTTATCCAACCTGAGATAATCCTACACCTTATCTGAAACCCTCTTCTCTGTCTAATCCCAGTCCTTACCTTTATTCTAACCCGCAGTAGATTTCCGTCAAGGGGATCTTCGCTCTAGCGAACGTTCCATCAAGTGAACCTTCAGTATAGTATCCTCCCTCCACGAGGAGGGTATTTCCCATGTGAGATTGGATAATGAAAGGTTTCTACTTTTATTTCAGGAATGGAGGCTGTTGGTATTCATGAAACAGCATACAACAGCATCATGAAATGTGATCTGGATATCAGAAAGGACCTGTATGCCAATGTGGTTCTGTCTGGGGGCTCCACCATGTACCCGGGCATTGCTGATAGGGTGCAGAAGGAAATCACAGCTCTGGCTCCCAGCACCATGAAAATTAAGACAATTGCACCACCTGAGAGGAAGTACTCAGTCTGGATTGGAGGTTCCATTTTGTCTTCACTGTCAACATTCCAGCAGATGTGGATAACTAAACAAGAGTATGATGAGTCTGGTCCATCCATTGTGCATCGTAAATGCTTTTAAAGTCTTGGTGACTTGTTTCACTATTGCACAGATTTGACAGTGTACTTGCATTTCAGTAATATGTTTCCTTTTTTTAATTCCAAGTTGAAATTTATACAAAGGCCTTAACACCTCAATCTTTTAATGAGAATTGTTTCACAAATTTTGATGGTTTTTAAGATTTGACATGATTTTTAACAAATGAATTAGTCTAATTAAAGCAAAACACAATTTTGAAAGAGAAAATTATTCAGTTGCATCCCATTTATTGGTCACCATTTTGCAACAGAATGTGACAAGTTGTTTTGCAAAGATGTATCATAACTTTGTTTAAATTGCCAAAGTTATTCTATTCCAATTCTAAAATACCTCCTTTAAACATAACATTTGAAGTTTACCAATCAAGATGAAATGTTCTTCACAGTGTCACAGAAAGAAGGGCTTTAACAGTTTGATTAAATTTTGTTAGACAAAGCATTAGGTTCTTCTTGGCAAGTATCTTTCAAATCTGAAAACACATTTGTTATATAGAGAAGCAGTATGTCATTTGCATGATGAGATTTCTGTACCTCCTCATATTCGTGAAAAGATACACTTGTGAGCTTGGAATGAAAGCAGGACAATACTAGTTGTAATTTTCAAGCAGAAACTTAAAAAGTTGAAGATTTTCCTCAAGCAAAAATAAAAGAGCTGGCTTGGAAAAGTCTCTAAAATGATTATAACAATAAACTTCATGGATGTACATAGATATCACTTCAATATTTACCCATCTCATATTGTTTTGGTTTGTTGTAAGTTTGAAATATAAAGACAAGCAAGTTTGGACAAATCGAAGTGTACTGTTGTAATTCAAACTTATCTTAAAATCATAACTTTGTCAAGCTGGAAATTATACTCAAGAAATTCCACACAGAGGCTATGCACATACCCTTTTTCAGTGTTCTCCTCAGGTCCAAATTTTGTCCGGGGGCTTGTCTTTGATCTGGCAGATGACAACCATCGCTGACCAGGGGGAGGGGGTTCTTCCCCTTTCGAAAAATTTTTGCTCGCGTTAGGTGGGCTACATGCAGAATGGTGCTTAATTTGAATTTAACAATTCAAACATTGAAAAAAGCAAAATCAATATATTTTTGGTCCAGGCAGGCAAGGTTTTCGTGCGGGCAGCAACATTAAGACCGGGCGCTGGCCCACGCTCTTCAGGTTTTCCGCCCAGACTAAACAGCTAGTGGAGAATACTGCCTTTGTTAATTCATTTCTTGAAATTATGTTCATGAGTGGATAAAACTATGCTTGACCGATATAACTATGACTATCACATAGCAGACAATTAGAACGGAACTGAGTAAATAATTTTAACATAAAGAAGTACTTAGTCCATGCTAATGGTGAGTAAATGTCAATGCTCAGGTGGATTTGCCTGTACTTATATAACAATGTGGGTAGATTTCGATGTTGTGCAATGGTGTTAATGCAACTTTTATACTTTAAAAACAAAAAAGAAATTTTGCACATACTCATTATCTAAAACACAGGCAGTACACTTGACAGTGTGACAAGGTACTCACTCACACTACAAATTTTTCAGATAGTGACTATAAATACAAATCAAATATTTATGAGTTGAGACAAATTTATTAAGTTCAAAAGGTCATGCAGATGGTAGAAAATTAATCCAGTAATGCCGTAAAAGTTAGATTTCGTTTTGAAACTAGAAATTCATGTCTAAGCATTAATTGAATCACCTTAACATGCTCAACCACCATAAAGCGTCACCTGGACATGCTATTTGTATTAAATACAATTTTCACAAAGTCATAGTGAAAAAGAAAAGTATTTCCATAAAGTTTGTAAAGTTAGATATAAATCCATGCTAATTAATCAACCAAATAAAACTTTTAAGTTTAATATAAATTTCTGAGCCATCTTTGGATGCATGCAAATAAAAAGTTTTTCGCCCTTCTTTTGGTGATTCCTAGCAGGCAATTATCTATACCTGATTCCATGAACATGCCAAAAATGAGGCACATCTTGGAGCTCTCTCTCAGCTCAATAAAGAGTAATACAATAACCAACAACAGTTCTTGGTAAGTCTCTCAAGTAGATGATAAATTTTCACAAGTGTGATAATCATCCTTCAGCGACATCTTCATTGATGATATCCATTGCTTCTTCAGTATTCCCTGCTAGAATCATATGCTCAAGATCAGCACTAGTGAGTTGGACATACACAAGAGGCTAAAGGAAGAAAGGAGGGGAGAATGAAGATAAATCCCATTGTTTTAAGTCAATAGAGCTATTGAATGAAGTGACATAGTTCTACCAGGTGTACTATGTCCAGGTGTTTAGTTGACTGAAGATCCATGAACAAGTTACCTCTAGCCTATAGAGGTCAATTTTCACGTTACGTCAGAGCATTTGAATTTGGCATTCTGGCTGTCACTGCTCATGCACACAAGATGACAGGACCTAAGTTACCCATGTTGTTCTGTTGTTCAATGGAAGCCTAGCCATCAAGAAAGAGAGACGCACAACTAAGTGACATCAGTGAAAAACCTCTATTCCTAACTCAGACTGAGCAAATATCCACAAAGATGTTTGGTCTAGAACAGGGTCTACTATAGAGAAGTCTGCTAAAGCAAACATTTCAGTTTGGTATAGTGGCCCTCCATGCAAAATGTGACTGAAATGAAAACTTAAAATGAAAGAAACTAACCTGGAGACTAACAAAGATAAGTCGAGAACCAACTTTGTAGAAATCTTGTAAGGCTTGACCAAGATACTGTGTGTGAAAAGTAGAAAAGAAAATACAAAACCTACTGTGATATTCATCTATAAACATCTAAATATACTCGAAGGATTGACCTTTACACACATGATGTCACAGAGCAGAAAGTGCAACCTAGGTTCGGGTAAGCTCATAAACATAATACAGATTACAACTTACACCAACACGAATGCACACAGTTAATTTTGAACCAGTTGACAACATGCCTAAGTTTGCATGTACCTGAGAAGGCTTTGTCCTGCGTACAGTATCATGTATGTTTCCCAAAGTCATTTACCCAATCTTACAATCTAGCGCACTTAATTGTTTTTCCTTTAAAATGATGTTGGGGTGACGTCAATGCATAAGGTCTATATAAATTTGCAGATGGGGGATAAATATTTACACTGCATCCAAAAGATTGATCAAATTTTTGTGATAAGCTCTCCACACCCCTCCCCTCCATTCTGCACCCCAAACTTAATGTTAACAACATGAGGCATTCAGTTATTTCATACTTCAGTGCATATGTCTTGCATTGTTGATTAATGCAGGTATTTTATCATGAATGAATTTCAGTTCAGTAACAAAATCATTGTCACATGACAAAAAGAACCGTACACAAATTGGTATCGTCGTTTCATTTAGGGTGACTTTATCCCTTTCCTTAGAGACTTTTTGCATACAAATGATCAGTCGTCTTGATAAAATCACATTTCCCCTAAAAAGAATACATCTTGCTAAAATTTGAACATAATAGTATTTCTCACCACAGTATATAGCCTATCAGAATTTATTCTAATCTTCTCACTATAGAACAAAGGAGGACATGCAATGTCCAAATTGCTCAAAAGAGAGAGAAAAAAAAGTTGAACTCACCTCAACAGCTGTTATATCCAGTCTTGAGACATGAGTGAAGTCTAGAATAATTGGTCTAACGTAATCAGGGGTCATTGTCATGTCATACAGGTACTCCGCTAAGAAGTCACCAGCTGGATACTTGACGGAACTCTCCACTTGTATCACGTATGCAGGGGCCTGGAGGGAAATTTGATATAAACTAGCTCAGAAAAGAATGTGAATGGTGAGCAGTATAGATTACAGTAAATTGCTGTGAGGCCCGTCATAAGAGGCACCAACAAGTACAATGTGCCCTACACATTTACCCCTCCCCCTACACACACTCTTAATACTTCTGCAGATTTCCATTGGTCTTTTCAAAGCTCAGTATTACTAGTGCAATTTAAGGACAGAAAGCTTGGGTAGTATAAACTACTTTTTTAAGAGGTACACAATACTTGCAACTCCTTTGTTTGACTACACTGTATACAGACCATAGATATTAAATAAGGGAGAATGATATCTAGTGATTTGGACTGAAGCCATTGATTTTGGTCCCTGTTTGGCAAAAACCAACAGCATGTAACACAAACATCATGCAGTTGCTTTTGCTCAGGTTTTTGGCAGATGGAGAACTTACAAGTTTTCAAGTTAGGGGTATGAAACAAAACACTTAAGGCACCATGACTTACTCCTGTTGTGAAAATTACTTCTAATGTTTTAAAAACAGATAAAATGACATTTAAATTCTGAAGTTGAATGCATACTGTATGCTGTTTTTCTGGAGACATGCCAAACAACCAGCTTTTTCCATACAGCCGAAGCACCCTCACAATTTTCCTGGCTTCACTGGTTAAGCATGCAGCAATATCCTATGTCAGCACTCTCTCTTACTTAAATTTCTGCGATGTCTTAAATTTCTATGAAGTAGAGGGATTTCATGTGACTTTACACCATTGGTAATTTGGTATTTATTGCCTGGCAGTGAAGGGCAAAACATGCACATTATGAGTATTTACAGCAAACGCACACAGCATAACCATACATGCTACTGTGACACAATGCAAGCGTGCCCTTCAAAATCAAAGAGATGTGCTATCATGTGACGTCGGTGAAACATATGATGTAATGGATAGCGTGTATTTGTGGAGTGCAGTACACTACATGTACATTAAGGTAGCTTGTTTACTCTGAAAGCTGCACAGGCTCAATGCTTCCTGACTTTTATATTCACCGTGATAGGTTTTTTTGCACTATGCCCCTGCAATAAACATGACATATGTCTATACTGCGCATTCAAATTTATTGCCAGATGTGAAAAAGGTATTTTGAAAATGAAATTCACATTTAGAGGTCATATGACTGTTCTACAGACCCAACTGACCAAACCTTATACTGCAAATAACACCAGAGCATGAAATGTTTCCTATTCCCACATCACCATCTCTATTAGAGACCACAGTATCTGATAAATAAAAGTCTCATCATTTATAACTAATTTATGCGTACTTATTCACATTATTGTTAAAAGGATCTGAAATAAAACTTAACCGATTAAAAGCTTTATCTTTTAGAGCATTGCAATTTGCGGATTCATGATTACAGCAAAGATATAGTAAGTTTCCAAACCAAAATGTTGACTCCGCTAAAACATAATTTTCGAAAGTCTCAACTTGAGGAAAGAAGGGAATCTATTTCGCTTTAACAAAGTTACCAAACTTTTCAGAAGACCTAATGTCTGCACCTGGTTGTCCTTAACCCCTAGGGAAGTTTTGAAAACAGCGGGTGTGGGGTGGACGCTAAAGTTTAGGGTAAAGGACGTACATAAGTGCAAAGGAGTCAGCACGGTGGTCGGTAAAAGAAGTAATAAGAAAATTTTATGTGTACACTTTCAAGACAGATCATTTGGGAAAGCTCCATTTCCAGGAACTCAAAGACAAACAAAAGCCACTGCTTCCATATTCACCCCAAGTTATGGTAGGGCTGATGTCATTAATATTTCACTCAATGGGGGTCATAGTGTACATTTATTTATAGCTGAAGGTCAATGGATGGGAAAGGTTTGACAATTAGGCCCTTAACATACCACAAACGGGTTTGCAGCTGTCGCTTGGTTTTTGCCACTGTAGGTGATGGTCATTGTAAAGTGAGGTCTTGCAATAGGTAAGAGGAGAATGACCAGGTCCACAGCAATACCAATAATAATACCATACACCACATCAACAAGTAGTGAAGAGATGAAGGTAGCTAAAGCAGGAATCAGATCAACCTCTGGAAAGAGAAAACATAATCTTAGAAGAAAAATGTTATTTTTCCAAAGCAAGTTTTGAAACAAGTGCACTCTTCTTCAAAAATGATCCACCCTAACTTATATCAAAGGGGTATTCAGGGTCAGTCCCCCTAACTTTGCATTATGCCCCCCTCCCCAATTATTTCACTTGGAGATGCCAATCATGGATCCATCTGAGAGCCTTTTACAATTTGATCAGCTGACAATAGACCCATATCAATGTATAGATTTATCAGGCAACTGCATTAAACTTCATGTAAGGTATTGTTAGGTACAGATTAGGGAGGTGATGGTAATTATATCTTATTTGCAGACAATGAGTAAACCTGCAGCACAAGTTGAAAAAGTGGTTTCATATCTTCACTGATATGTAGAAACTTCAGATTTACAATATCTTGTACATTACTTGTGTATGTAAACACACATGCTCAGGTCATAGCTAGGAAGGAGGAATGAGCAGAATGGGAATGGGGTGGTGGTAGAGGCTCCCCTGGGCCTATTAAAAAATACAAAAGTGACAGATACTACATGCATTTCAAATATCTCATGTTCACAGAGCTGATTTCAAGTGGGAATTGTAAGGAGATGTATAAGGAATTCAAGTAATGTTACATCTAGGCCTGTCACAATCTGTGCCCTTACAATGCCTAAACCTACCAAGTCCAACAAGCACCATTACTCATTACTCTTTATAACATCACTGGGGAAAGATGGATAGATCTTGCAGTCAATACAACAGATGGTTGTCTCACCTCACAGACGTAGTATACCAGCATACTACCTGCACTTGTCAACTAAACCTGTAAACTTATATTGCAAAATTTCGAGGCAAGTGTCACATGATTTTGTGACGTTTCTATTTCTATACAGGAGAGCTAGGTTTACACATACTTGTGTGAGAATCTAGGAAGTCTAATGACTATTAAATAATTCAAACAAAGCTTTCCCATCTCTTCAAATGATCATTAATTCAAACCAATTCTCCCTGGATAACAGTGCTTTATGTTCTGTACAAGCAGCTGGGTTCACTACATCGAAGGTTCTTTAGATTGAAGATCCTAACTCTAGCTTAATCCTTGCCCAGACCCTAATCCTACCCAAAACTAATCCTGAACCAATATCCAGACTCTGCCTCTAGCCTGAAGCAGATTTTTAGTCAAGAAAATCTTAGGTCTTGTAAACCTTTGGTCTAGTATCCCCAGTTCTGTACATGGCGGACATCATAATTTGTAGTCCTGTCTGAACTAGTAAATATCATTTGTCAGGTTTCTGCTTGTTACATGTGACTGGGTATGCTTGTGGTATTAAAGGGAAAATAGAGTAACCCCAATTTGGATTAGTGTAGTAGTCTACCCTGTTTTATAAAAGGCTCTTGAAAATCATGTGACAATATTTTCCTTACCGAATTTGGAATTTACGAAGAGTAACTCCTTAGTTTACCTTTCATATGCAATATTTAAGTCCTGAAATATCATAAAAGATACATGGAAGAGAAATAAGAAGAAACTGGGAGATTTTAGATTTGGGGGGGCAACTGCTTATGCCCTTTAAATAAACACTGAGAATTCTTTATCTGCAAAAGGTTTTATTCATTTATGCTGTCACTCAGGGGCATGACATGCCACCCTCGTAACTTACTGTTAACCCTCCAAATCATCCTATAGGCTCTAAATCTGATGTATGGATAGACTGAGACAAAGACAACAGCTGCTAGGGATGCGAGAGGCATGTACTCCATCATTGGTGTAAGGAAGAGAACAGCAAGAAACAAGATGCCACCGGTGATGATGCTGCTGAGACCAGTCTTGACATTAGCCTGGTGCATAATGGAAGACCTGGAGAAAACAGTAGGATGATAAATGTTTGGATAAAAAAATGACCAAGTAGCAAAACATTACATGGGATATGAAGATGAGGGCTTAAATAGATGGAGGGGCAAAAGGAAAGAATGGGCATTTAGTTGTTTAAATGGGTACTACCCTACACTCCTTCAGCCGATTGGTCCAACAAACCATTAGTCCTTAAGTGCATACTTAGGTTACAGCCCTATATTCCGACATCCCTATTGTGTTCCAACAAGTCAATTACATTACCCGTTATTTGTTTCAATACCGTTATGTTCCAACCGTCCCTCTGTGATTATTCTGATGCCGCTTATGTGGTAACATTAGCGGGGTCACTATCTCCAGACCACTGTGTCATCATCTGTTATCTTAACAACAATCGTTGATTCATACTTCGATACCTCTATCTACGAGTTGATGGAACATGGGGGTGTTGGAACATAGGGCAGTCACCCATACTTACATACAAAATACCATTTGCACCATGACTAATGAGCTGTAGAACAGGGGAAACCCACTAGACCGAAGTTTCGTGCTAGACTGAAGATCCCCTTGGATGAAAATCTACTGCAGGTTAGAATTACAGTTAGAATTCTGGCTGGATACAGAACAATGCTTGGGATTAAGCTTTGGATTATCCTCAGGTGGGGATTAAGCTTTGGATTATCCTCAGGTGGGATTAGGGTTTGGGGAAGTATTAGGATTGGGATCTTTGGTCAAGTGAACCTTCAGTCTAGGGAACCCTGCACTGTAGAACTGCGTATGCAGGTTTTTAACCATTTCAAGAGCTAGATGTAAGATAAAGACCCAGGGATGAGGTGAATATCAAAAACATGGCAGCAGCAATCACAGCATGGAAAATGATGTGAGGAGAGGGTGAGGGGGGAAGCTTCAGACACATGCAGGAGGAAGGGAGATGGGGAGTACAAAAACCTGAATTTTCTCTAAAGAGCATCATCATTGGGAGAGCTTGGCATTTTTTATTTTGTCTAAAAGCACATTCTCAAGACATTTAATTTTCTGAAACCACCAGCAGACATGTTTCTATGACGATTACTTCACCATAAGAGTGTAAATGCTTTTACAGTAGACTGTAGTAATGTAATAAATTTCAGATGTCCTAACAGCTGGTGGCATGGTAATATATTGATAACACTTTTCAATGATACTTCAATTTTAATAAACCCATCCTAGTATATGTTTAATGACTCTATATCCCCGCATAGTGGCACATCTGCCTTTACAAGTAAAATATATTGTATAGAAGTGTTACACACGAGTTTGGTTTGTTCCAGCTTGTCATTGCTGGCTCTCACATGGCTAGCACAGGTATGCTAATGGTACAAGCTTCCACACGGTAAATAAAATTACTGAACTTAGTTGAGAAAAAACACGTACACTTAAATGACACAGTTTGTGTAAATTTTACAAAAATAACAAAAGGTAAATCATAAAACTAGCATTATAGGCCTCCTCCCTTTTGAATTTGGATGATATTTTAATATCCATGTTTTAACAGTTTCAAAGGAGAAACTGTCTCATCCCAGACATTTACAATTCTCCCAATTAAGTTAGTTCAATCCCTGCCCATAACTGTCTTTAGCTTCCCCTTGTGCAGACAAAAACATAGTTTATTGCACAAGGCCATACCCTGATGAGTATATACAAGGCCTTAATATGTTATCAAAACACTCTCTGTGCATGCTGTGTAATATGAGCTGCTCTGCATCTTTTGAATTTTGTAACTCTGATGTCAATCAAAGAATAGTCACCAACTGAGACTTTTGCTTACTCCCAACTAAAAGTCATACTTTGGGTGATGCAAATCCCTCTTTAAGTTTTACAACTGAATTTTACGTTATTTGTGACAGGTGAGTTTTTCTTTCAAAGGGAAGGCTGCCATTTTCGTTTAGAATTTGCCAAGTTTTTCGACCTCCTTAACATAATTCTGAGAACAATTTTGGCTGCTCTGAAGGTACTTTGCCTGTCTCTCACATGTACTTTGAAATTCTATAACACAGAAAACAACTTCCATGACTTACCTGACACTGCTTGCAGTGACTGGAAATGATGACACAAAAGATCCAAGCAAATTACAGAATCCTGAAAAAAAAGAAAAAAAAACAATTTTGGAAGTAAAATAATATCAAGATCTATATGTTCACTATAATAACATTAAGTGTTTATATGTTGTGAGACTATTACACTTCAACTGATATTTAACAAGGCCTTTAGTAAATGCAAAAAAGAACTCTTTCTTTGGATGTGCACTGATGCATTAAAAGCTAAATTAAAATCCGAAAAAGTACAACTTTTAGAACATACATAACAGTCATAGCTACCAAAATGGCCTTCAAAGTAAGCTTTTTTCAGCCTCCCTTTTTCATAAAAGTGAAGTTAGAAACAATATCTGAAGCAATTTTTTTTTATTGCAGATGGGCTACATTTCTAAGGCATGACAGTACATGAACCTTTGTAAGCATGGCATGCATTGTAC
>WURT03097250.1:2238-12518 GCA_009936505.3 Holothuria glaberrima
TGTTGGTATCTCTCACCATATTGTAAACTATTGTATCTGATGAATAATTAAGAGATAATCTACAAAGAGACTTTAACAAAAGAAAATCTTGCTCTTGTCAACACTACAAATCATCATTTTTGCTTAATTACATACAGTAGTTACTTCAGGGACTATCACATTTTGAAGAGGTATTTCTTGAGAATAGTAAAAGGTATTGAAATAATTTCAACATTAATCCAATGGAGGATTTTACTCTTTAGATGCAAAGTAAAAACAGGTCTTTTTGGTGGCATGTCACCATAACTTAAATTACTACGTACAAAGTTTCTATGCTGTAGAATGTCACATTACTACAACAAAACATACCATTCAACTTCAAATTCTGTGATGGTTCAATTTAAACTATATAGCCAATACTGCACAATTGCTTCAGAAACTGATCTACTGTACTGTACACTGTCTTTTTTTTCTTGAGATGTTCTCATAAAGCAAGGTCTGTAACATCTTTAACCATGTACGTAGGGCTTCTTATTAAAATCTTGACTGCAGCTGTTATTGTACTTGCAGAACATGATCAATTGCTTTTAACTTGAACCTAAGTCTCTCCCATGGCTGTGGTATAAATTTCCAATTTCATGGGGATGGTGGACTGTTTGACCTGTCTGCATACTTTACCTGCAGTATTTACCATAATTCTTAATGAACACATATCCTGTAAGATGTAAAATCCATATACCATAGATCATGATAACATACTGCTAGCAAGTGAAATTTTTTGACTTAAAGGTCAAATCATGGACAATTGCAGTAGGGCACTAATACTACACTGCACAGTACATGTTGGTACAGTACAGTATCTAATGTAATTTTATTCCATCCATATGTATTAAAAGTGAACTCAAGAACTTTCCTTTTAGTTGTACAGTAGCCTATATATTTGGTTTCAAAGGAAATAAGAATACAGTAGTACAGGGGTTACACCAATCTTTAACAAAAAAAATAAGCTTAAGTAAGTTAATGACATTTTTTTGTAAATATCATGTACAATAATATTTAGCAATCCCACTGTACTCTTTTAAGAACCACTACAGACAACCCTGCTCAGATTGAAAACAAAAACATGCAACCATTAAACCATTACTTTATATCTAATGACAGCTGCAGTCTGACCCAATAACCACCATGCACCTGGCAATAATCCTTTTCTTCGAAGCCAACCACATCGGATCTGGAAATAGGACATTTCCTGTCAATCAAGGGTGGTGTGATGCAAGAAAGTATTTCTATATCAATAATATTAGAGCCTATTATGATTGTACATCACAGCTTTAACAGTCAATTACATAGAGGCTGGTTGGTAATTACTAATTTAACAGTTATTTTGAAAGCTACTGTACCTTCTGGTAAATTGCCTTTCATAAAAGTAAAGTTTACATTCTCTATTAAGGATCTCAGGCCTATGGAACATTTTATTAAAACTGATTAGAGCACGCAACTACATATACAGTAGGTAGTTAAGCTACAGTACTGTACAACGTGATTATCACCACGTCTTCTTTTTCAACTATATACTGCAATGTTCAACATACTGTACTGTACTGTACCCAGGGAGAGAAGAAATTTGTTTCCAAGAGGCACAGGTGTTGTTACTATTGTAAAAGCAGGGGTGGGGAACCTTTTTCCTCTGGCAGGCCATTATGATAGCAGGGCTCCCAATAATATAGGAACATTTGGACGAATATATGATTTTGTCTTTGGAAATATAGGAATATATAAGGAAAAAAATATACTGTTTTATAGGAAATATAGCTGAAGTAGGGTAGGTGGTAGGCCTATCACCATCTTACATGACCTGATCAGCGAAATTTAATTTTTTAGTGTAAATCCTGGACCATTCAATTTGAACCTGAGCTAAAAGCTTTAAAATCCACTCTTTTGGTGCAAGGAGTGTTGTTCTCAAAATGACATTTAGGCAGTTTTTCAAAACCATATATAACTCCTGTAAAATAACCCCTACATGAAATATTTTCACTAAAGAAGACTAACACCAGGGCTGTAGCCTGGGTGCAATCTCTAGTGGGGGTGGAGGGAAGTGCATGACACTATCTGAGATTAGCAACATGTGGCATGCCTACAGATAGTAAACACCCAGGTGGACCCTTCTTTTTTCACCTTCTGGGTACCACCGTAAATCTTGAGGGTGCTAAGGGGAGGGGTACTGTACATGTGTGGCCTGACTTAGGTTCAAAATTGTACTATCCTTGGCAAAGCTTTGAACTGATCATATTACAAATTGTAATAATTTTGTAATATTCTTCATATTTTGTGGCTGCGTGGAAGGCAAGAGGTGTTGTCAAAGTGAAGAGGACGACATCCTATACTCTTTGAGCAATTTTTGTCTATGTGAGGTGGCTTGGATGCAAAATGGTGCTAAAGCTACCTAAAGCTTTGAACTGATTATACGTTTAGGAATCCTTATTATTTAGTGATTTTTCTAACCTTTGAGGGTGTAATTTAAGCCCTTGAATATGACAAAATGGTATATACTCATAACATGATCTGATGGTTCATTCTTCAGGCAGAGAAACCAACATATAGGGCATCCAAGGAGGGAGACCAGGGATGTTCCTAGGAAAATTTTGGGAAAAAAGAACCCTTTAATGCAATTTCCTAGGGTCTTGGGGCCTTAAAATCATAATTTGTACAGTGGAATTATAAGCATTTCTGTATTTTTCTCAAATTGACCAACTTTAATTTATGGTTTGGAAATCTCAGGTTACTGCCCTGAACACAGACATTTTAAATAAAAAATATAGGAAATATAGGTTTTCCCTTTTTATGGGAAAATATATGCTCATTTTCAAAATATAGGAATATATAGGAAATATACGATCATTGGGAGCCCTGTGATAATTATAATCTGCACCGGGCCACAAATAGTGAGGGCGCTACAAGTTTTTCCATGGGGTGAAGGTCAAGGTGCCCTAAACAGGACCTGGAAGGGGAAACCCCTAGAGGTTATGAAGTCTGCACAAATGTTTACACAACAGAATGTTTATCTACTATCTTGAAATGATATTGAATCCCAAAGGCAGAGCACAATTATCACAATATGACCATTTGACCCAGTCAGTAGTAATAGCAAATGAGCACTCACAAAACTGTGCGTGAAGTGCGCTGATAAGTATCTTGAAACCAACTTCATTCCACTTTTTAACATTAAATTTTCTCTTCAGGGGGACAGTTCTTGTCCCCCCCTTCCCGGAATCTACCCGAATAAATACAGTGTTCAGCCAGTTTAGTACTCAATGTAATAGACAGACCTGTACATCTGTTAGTGCACTTCTGTCCATTGCCATATGTAGCCTTCCACGCAAAACTTCCGATAACACCAAAGGTACATGAATTCTGCAGTCTGGTTTTAAGTCTAACGAAATGGTGGGGCTGTTATGTATAAGCAGGAAAAATGATAGCACCATGGGCTAAAAAATTATTATCAATTATCTTTCAAGTGATTCTGAATTTACATGGATTGCCTTGTGGGCTAGATGAAATGATTTGCAGGCTGCATACAGCCCACAGGCCAGAGGTTCCCCACCACTGGTATAAAGTCACAATTCCCACAAATTTTTATGTTTTTATGCACAAAGTACTGTACATACAATCATAGGAGGCTGTTCTTGACAAGGGAGGGGGTTGAATATTGTTTTGGACTGCATTCCTGGGAAGGGGTCTAAGGGGAGGGGTCCCTAGACAAAATACTACTTAATATTTGTGAGTCCAGAAATGCAATTTGGAGTAACATATTGGCCAGTTTTATGGAAAATCATTTACTGCAATGTTTGATGTTTATTCAGAGGGAATAAATAAGGGGGTTTCTATCCTTGAATTGAGAGGAAAAGGGGCATACTTCTACCTCACCACATTTTTCAAAGTATACCTCCCCCCTCCAAAATACCTACCAATTTCCAAAATGTTCCTCCACATACCAAAATTTCCACGCAAGATTTCTGATCAAAATTTCCCTCCCATGAACATGCTACCAAAGAAATAGATAATGCATTCATGTGGTGCATATACTGTACAGTACTATGTAGTAACAGTAATTACAGTAGCAAGGCTTGAGCATTTAAACCTGCATACTGGAGCTGATCTAGTTTTTCTATCCTCTTATCATAAAACTTTTGTTTTAGCAAACCTACTTCAAATCTGCTTGACAAATGTAAATGACCCATGGCAATTGGTAAAAAGTATGCAAATCCATCTGCGAAATGTAAATAGAAGGATGGGCAAAAAAGGAAGCATTTAATCAGTTCCAGGCACCTGACTACTAACTGCAAAAAGTTAAGAACTGTATATCTTTGTTTGCAAAAGGTCTAGAAGTTTGGATAGCAAAGGCCTCTAATCACATTGAATGCTATCTTCATAAGTACGGGACCTAAAAATACATCCTGTCTCCAAAAAGTGGTAATAATGCATCTTTCTGATGCAAAAGCTCAACAATAATAACATCCCTGACAAAGAAAATTTCCTGCAACACTTTTACAAGTTACACAGTTTGGGTAGAAATGATAATATTCTTGAAGCAGGAAGTCATATGGAAAGCTGCAATGTTATCAATACACTCCCCAGCAGAGCAGGGTTGCACTTAACTAGAACAAGAGGAGAGCAATCAGATTGATCATTCAGCAAGTTATAAGGGTGCTAAATAACTTCCTTATGAAAGCAAAATTTTCACTGTGATAGTTTCAAGATATTGTCTATGGTGCTCAAATATTTACTTAACAATGTAATCGGGATGGATTAGACATACCATAGTAGCAGAGCATGAAAAAAGACAGAGTTTAGTAGGTGGCATCACATTTAAGCTCTATATTGGTCTTGTGAACACAGTTTAACATTTTAGTCATAGAATTTTTAAAGCAGATTTAAAAGTCTTAACTCTACTCTGACACAGGAAGGATACAATAAGCAAAAGGTACAGTATTTTTCACCTGGGCAAATTTAACAAAGGTTTTCTAAGATGTTCCAGTGACAATCAGCTTGCCTCACTTCATGTGAATGAATAGCTCCACATTACAATCAATGAGTGCAATGAGTGCAAAGTATAGTATTAAGTACAGTTTTATACACATACACGTACTACAAGTCAAACTACTGTACAGAACTTGTGTCTCAATACACATACATACTGTAGTGTACTGTATAAACGGTAAGGTGCTTTCAACTTTACAAATGTGTTGTGATGCAGCAATGACTTACCAGGAAGGGGTCAACCCAAAGCTTCCTTAAAGATATCTCACGCTTGCAAAACAGTTCTGATAATGTACTGTACAGTAGTACACAGTACATGGCTGCAGTTGCTTTGAATTACCCTGCAGAGTAATGGTACCTATACTGTACTCTGCTCATCCATAACTGGGCTTCACAATACCACACATGTATAACGTTAGAAAACCATGGTACAGCCATTTTACATCACTTTTGAAGTGACCACAAATGTGGAGGAAGTCTATGGCTCATGAAATTACAACTTCATAGTGAGTGGTTTACAATTAATTTCTATAAATCAAATTTTATTTCCTTGGAAAAGCCAGTTTAGATAGTAAAATTGAAGGTGCTCTTGGATAAAAAAAAACACCTTCCTCTGACCCGACAGAAATCCATCCCAAAAGTAGAGTCCCCATTTCCAAGCTTCATCTCTTCAAATGTCTCTATCAACTCAGCCACAGCACTAGTAAAGAGCTGACAACCATGTTATATCAGGTTACTTTATATCATCATACAGCTAGGTTAGATACTTACAAGCAAACTGAAGTTCAGCTTCAACACTTGTTCGCTGCTCCTCTATACCTGTGGTTCCAAGCACACTAGCCACACACGAATACCTTCCTTCATCTCCAGTCTGTGTTGCAGTTATGTACAAGGTACCATTTGGAAACAGGTTGAGCCGCGACTCACTGTTTATCTGTAGGGGAGCATTGTTGCGCCTCCACTGAACAACCACTAGACCTCTGTTTTCACTGTCCTCCACCAAGCAGTGGAATGATAACGGTAGGCCTTTGACGACAACACTATCTGCAGGTTCTTCTCGAAATACTGTTGAGAAGGAGCAGGAAACTTGAAATTACAGAAAATGCTCATGACATGAATCTTCTGTTAGCCCAAAGTTAACAAGGAGCTGACCACAGCTTATCTCTTGCATCAAAGGTGATGAATCTCAACTCTGTCAGCCCAATATGCATTCAAGTGAGTCATGACTTGGTGCTCCATCTAGCTGGAGTAAACTGAACCTTTTGCAATCCTTGGCATAGACCATTGTTGAAATCACCCATACAGTACATGTCAAGCAGTGTAAATGCTGCTTGCACCTTTGCTTGACTGGCCAGAACAAAAGGAGTATAGAAACCACAAAACAAACAAATCAGTCAAGCAGACCAGTCTCCTTTCCCCGTGTTGTGCCTACCAATTCGGGATTTTAGCTGTATGGGAGGATTCACATCATGCTACATGAAACTCCTTTGGGATTTCATTATCCTCCCCCCCCCCCCTCCATGTACTCAGGACCTACATTGTACAGCACTACACAGACAAGAGTTATGATATTGATACTGTTTCCGGTTGATGTGACTGCGAGTCCCTGCAAACAATCCATTGCTGGACAACCCCCACAAAAGGCCAAGCTACTGTACCTGTAGCATATATATTTTCTGCTGTGTGGATTGGACTTGGTCAGAATGAAGTGTCTTCCCCAAGTGCCATCTTTCTATACTTGAGAGTACAAATGCAATAGTATTATGGTCAATTACTCTGTTCTTATCATACTAGTCCTGCAAGCAGTGGAAGGTTATGAAAGCCCTTGATGTTGGGGAGTGCAAAATTAATGTACTGTACAGTGCAGTACTGTACATAGCCAGTCAGTATACAGTAGATCTGCAAGCATTTTATTTTCACTCTATCCGTATTAATTGACCAAGTGTACGTACTGTATGCCATGAACAGATGAAAGTCATACGTACTGTACTTACAATAGTGCAAAATCTATTAAGTTGTGGATTGAATTTGAAATAAAATTAAATAAAAAACAAAGTTCAGTTAATCTTTATGTAAAAATATCCATACCACTACTAAAACTGGATTAAGTTCACAAAAAGAGTGAAATACAGTATACTGTAGAGCCAACTCGGAGGCACAACAAGTACTTTAAGTCCTGTATTCAAATCACATTTTCAGTACTAGTACCTACAGTACTATGTACCTTGTACTAGTACAGGGTAGTACTACAGTAGGCCTATTTGTGAACCCTTTGTACTGTAGCTTGAATTGATTTGGATAATGATACAGTACATCTGATTTTTCATAGAGTAAATAACATCTTTTGAAGAGTCATTTTCTGGTATATTTTATGAGTTTTTGTTCTCTAACAAAATTTCATTTTAACCTAATATTACAGGGCAGACAGTTACTGTAATTGTATACAAGTTTACACCATCTGTAACATATTGTCACACAGGGCTAACTTACACCCCAGTGAACAGTACAGTACACTGTTTGTGATAAGAACTGCTCCACTGACTCTTATCAGTTTTCAATGGTTTGTAATTAAGCTGATTACATCCTTACAGCAGCATAATGGCTACAATTTGGTACTGCACATGACATGTATATTAAAAAGAAAACAAAAGTTAAAGATGTTTGTTGGTGTCCTTTCTAAAAGTGATGTACAGTAATAGGAGACAGGAAAGAGTTGCTGAGCAATACAAGATTGTAAGTGCTTTTAAAACTAGAGGGTAAAGTAGGCAGGTGAGAAGGAGATGACCCGAAAGTGCGGGTGACACCTGTCCAATGCATGTGACTTGGCAGGGCTGAGACTGTACGTCCTCCACAAAAAGTTTCGGAAACGTGACCAGTGCTAACTTCAAAATGGTCGACTTTTGGGCTGTAGCTGTTCAAAGTAAAACTGTTCAGGTGTAGAGGGATCTACATTATTTCTTTGCATGTTAAAATTAAATAGAAATGTTGCTTTAACATATGCAAAATGTGACAAAGTTATTCAAACCTTCCCCTGTCTCTGAGGGGGTGGTTCTTTTAACCCCATCTACCCCTCGTTTTTTTTTACCCCAACTGACTATATCTTAAGCTGAATGCTCAGGAGCAAAAACAACATACTACCCCCTAAGGGGTCCTGCTTTGGGCTTTGTCCCCAGAAGGAACACTCAGATGGAACTACACTTACTTATGTCTGCATTCACAGAAGCCAGCTCCAGGAAGATCAGACCAATGAAGAAGATGAAGGCTGTGTGACAAACCATCTTACTGTACAAGTAGGCATGTATTGCAGGTTACTATAGCTGTTCCTTGAAAGAACTCTTACTGACATTCAGTACGTCTAAGACAAATGCTAACAGTCCAGTACTGCTAGACAAGACCTTTGAGCAGCATTGCTTGGCTGTAAAAGAAAGCTTCTTAAGACCACTAGTAAAGTGTCTTGAAGACAACCCAGTCACTCTACAGGTACAGCAACTGCCAACGGATGCCTAGTATGAGTGGCCACCTCTTAAAGTTCACAGTCTAGTGAGCATCCAACAGATTCAAGCTGTGCTGAGAAATGACAAGAAAAAGAAACACTGTAGTTTAAAATTTTCAATTCCTATAGAGTATTGTCATAAAAAAAAAAACTTAAGTCAGACAATTTATACTGTATGTTGAAGAAAAAGTAAGTGTTATGTACTGTTAATAAATTACTGTTTTGTACTCACTGTACTATAGGCCTAATTAGCACTACTGTACACCTTAATATAACAATCACTGGTGCTTACTGTACGGTACCTTACTTACTGCACAAGAATAGGCCTCTAGACAAAAGTACTCATGACTGGATCTGGATCTGGCAAGATACTGCACAACACTCCTAGGTGGAGTCAAATATGCAGGGTTTGGTCTTTGATATGCCCGTGAAGAGTTATTCCTCATGACATAATTAAACAATGCACCAAAAATTTATATAAAAAAAAAAAATATGCCAGTATTTTGCTAGAGTTTTGATTAATGGTCCACTCCTTCACTAGAGTATTTTGACAACCTTTACTGTTGAAGCTAAAATAACTTGCTCCTGGAGATTCCATACTTTTACAGACAAGCTCTCCAATAATTCCCTAAACAGCTGTCTTTAAGTAAATTAAGTAGTGTTCTGTGGATCATTGAAGATCATCTGGAAAAGTCATCAATAAAATATTATGCAGTACTACTGAATATACAGTACCTGTAACTGATATATACAATACTTGTAAACAAACTTTTCTTTTTTCTTCAGATCATGTATCATAAAAGTCAGTTTCAAATTGTACAAGGGTGACAGTAATATAGAGCTAGTTGTACACTGCAGATTTTATAACATGTACAACACAAACCTATACTGTACAGCTAAACTACTTGAGTTGTTGAGCTGGAAAATGGGTTAGCAATCTTGAAAATTACAGTACCTTTTGATAGCAAAGTAGTACTTTACATTCAACTGTGCTTAAATGACTTCTGATGACCTCACAATTTCCTGCTGATTTCATGCAGCACAAAATTTGGAACGCTAGTAATGATCCATTATTAAACGAAAGATGTCATGATGAGGAATACCATACTGCCGTGTGACGATACCACTAGGCCACTAATGTACAGTACTAAAAGTTTGATAATGTCAAGGTAATATCGTTCTTAATAAATATTTTGAAGCGAGGAGAGATTCAAAGCAGAAAAACACTAAATTCAAGCACTACACAGACTGTTCAGACAGCTGATACTCTACATTATAAACCTCAATAAATAAAATTGATGTAAGACTTTTCTATCAATAAATCATACCCCATTGAACCCCAGGACAAATGTAGATGGACAAGAAACTACAGTAATATGGATATGACTACAAACTAGACCACATTACCAAATAACAGGGGACAAACAGTGACATACTGCACTGTAGGCTATAATTACAGGACCTACTGTTTGTCAGGAAGTAATACTTTACACTTAATAATCTTTATGTAATTTAAGCAAACTCAGTGCAAAATCAGTGTATACTTTACTACAGTAGTGCACTTCCTGTTTCCAAAGGTAACAGGTCTTGTCTATTTTAGAATGATTAAAATGGGTCAGATGGCCTTTCTACAGTACTGCATGGTAAAGCAACATCAGTTCAGGTTCTTTGAGTCTTTTACGTACTGGGACTGCACTAGCTGACTTTTGAAAATTAATATGGACTGGTTTATATAAAATCAATTAGTACTTAAGTCTAAACCAACATCTCT
>WURT03097261.1:0-10112 GCA_009936505.3 Holothuria glaberrima
GACAAGTACTAATACTGTAATGCCCTTTGATAGAGTCATAGTATTTCACATTAAACTTCTTTCTCTCCAGATTAAACCCATATAGCACAGGAAGCACCATTCTACTAATGTAACATGCTATTGAAAGACTGTACAGCATACAGCTGTCTTGCACAATTAGAGATGATGATATTGTAGCTAAAGAAAGGAGCAAATATACTTTTGAACACCCTACATTCACATGTAATCTTACTGAGCTAGGAGAAGGTGTAGTTAGTTAGATGAGGTTTAACTGCCCAGTTTCCAATCAATTGGTTCAATTTGAGCCAGCCACTGCATTTTTTCTAGTGGCGGCTCACTGGCTTGTTTTCCCTTACTCCATTGCTTATGCTGTGCATCACGCACAACGGCAGAAGGTTCCATTTTTAAAGTCTTTGGTATGACTAACTAGAAGAGGGTGAACGCCACTGTTTTCAAACTGGGCATTGTGACTCCCTTTAGAGTTGGCAAAATATTTCTGACTGATTTCAGCAAAGGTAAGTTGTGCCTCATGAATCATGACATGAATTTTGCCCTGCCAACCCCACCACATACCACCACCATATATGCCCATGCTTCTCTCCTGCAATGCCAAAATCAACCCCTCAGCATGAACACAATTTTAGATTACTTTACCATAATACTGTTCAAATATCTAATGCTCTCTTTCCATCACATTCCAAAAAATTTTAATTTAAAATTTTAATTAAAAACATATAATATGGTATTGTAGGAAGCTGTTACCGTTTTAGATCCCCCCTTTTTTTTTGGTACTCTGTGGTTTTACAAGTTTTGGTCTTGATTCCTTTCCTGCTGCCCTAGATGACCTGACCCATGGGTAGCAGTCCTAGGGGATGGGGGGGGACATGTCCCGCCCCCAAATATTTGAAAAATTGGCCACTGACTTTAATTTTTCACACAGTAATGTAAGTTATTTGAAAATAAGGTCATGCCCAACCCCCCCCCCAATATTGAGAACAAATCACCACCGTTCCCCTTCTCAAATCTTCTGCAAGCTACAGGTCATTTGGCCTTACCTTTTTCCCGTTCTCATTTTGATCCCTGAATCTAACATTGGACGGAACCCTACTTTTCAGTGGGAATCTGTGCCATAGTCTGCCTACAGTACATAAGGACCACCAACTCTCTCGATTAGTCAATGTGCTACCTAACAAGTTGATTTCATGCCAGGCTGAAGCATCCTTGAACAGACCCATGAACTAGATCGGGGAGCTGACTTTGGTTTTCTCATAAGCCAATGTCGGATGCAAGTTAAAGTTTAAGACTTTGACTATATTCCTTATTCTCGCTACACAAAGAACTGCAGTGATCTGCAAATTTAGATGGACTGCCAACAGGCTGCAAGACACAGCCTATGTTTATCTGGAAGCATGCAATTTTCCCAAGCTCTAGCTTTCAGGAAGACTGCAACCAGACTGCATCCTAAAACCTGGAATTCTTTGCCTCATTTCCACTGTCAAAGATTCACATGTTTTTTAGTCAACTTGAAGGCAGTCTGCAGCCTGGCCAAAAGCCTAATTTGAGTATGTCTTTTAAATAATCAACTGCTACACAAACCACAGCCAGACTACAAACAAACTGCAGTTAACAGCCTTCTTTTGTCAGAGTACCTTAATTTATGGACAAAACACCTGTTGAATCCTCTGTCGCCTCCCCATCAAAGTTCTGGTCGATCTTTCTTCTCACCGGAAATATAAGGAGCAGGAATTACAAAAGCACCCCCTCTATGATTCTGACCATGTTGGATGAGAAGATCTCTGTCACTAAATACTTCCCCACAGACTCCACAAAAGCAAAAACCAGAACTAGGCTGTGCTTTCTGTCCCTTCACGTGAGCAGATATCACATGTCGTTTCCGCTGAGCAGTGTCTGCAAAATGCTTGTTGCATACATTACAAGGGAATGGTTTAGCACCTGTATGGACCCTAAAATGCTTCACCAAGTGGCAACGCTCTCGAAACTGCTTATCGCAGATGTGACAGGAGTATGGCCTCTCCTCCCTGTGACATCGCTGGTGTCTCTTCAAGAGGGTGGAATCCTTAAAGCATTTATTGCACTGGTCACAGGGAAGACTTTTCACCTTCTTGTGGGTTCGACTGTGTGATCGCAGTCCATCAATTGTATGAAACGACTTATTACATTCTGAACAAGCATGTTTCCTTTCTTTGTCTTTTTGATGGAGACTTGTGTGGCGTCTCAAATGGGAGGCATCCGAAAAGTTTTTGCCACAAGTGGCACAAAGGTAGGGCTTTTCCCCAGAATGAACTCTGATGTGCTTCACCAACTGGGAACGTTCTAAAAATGCCTTAGGACAGATCTGGCAGGAATACGGTTTTAAACCCTGGTGCATTTTTTGGTGTCTTGTGAGATGGCTCTTGTCTTTAAATCCCTTGCCACATGTGGTACAGAGGAAGGGTTTCTCTTGAGTGTGAATCCTCTCATGGTACACAAGACTGTTCTTAAAATGGAATGATCGACTGCAGTGGGAACAGTTATACTTAGGTGCATCCTCGTGAACCTTCATGTGCTGGTTCAAAGCTGGCTTCCTAGGGAACCTCATATCACAATGGGTGCACGTAAATGGTTTGTCCTTCACCCCTTTGCAGCTATGACCCCGAAATTCATTTTCCTTTCTGAAGACCTCGTTGCAAAATGGACACTGCCATTGTTGCTCCTTCTCCTCCTCCTTACAACCGTCCTTGGCTGCTTCTGTCTGCTTGGCAAATATGATACCAGGATGGTAGTCTGCCACATGAGTTGCAAATACTTGGCTGTCTGTACACCCAAAATCACAGTGTTCACATTGGAACACCTCAGTAGTGTCCATCTCAGGGCTTTCATCTTCATCCATAGAGGGCTCATCCATGGAACCACCAGGGTCAACCATTTCTGAGACTGCATCCATCTCCTCTCCCCTAACCAGTTGCTCAGATGGTGCAGCCATCACCACAGGCTGTGCTATCAACTGGTCTGACAAGTCAGAACTGGAATCAGTTGCTGCCACAACCCTTACAATGTGAGGGTTGACATTGGCAGCTGATGATGAACCCATGCCTGTTGAAAGTGTGATGGCAGAGGGTACATCCAGGCCTCCCACTTGTAGCTCTGCTTGATGCTGGTTAGCCTGGGCAATGACTTGTAAAAGCTTGAAAAGTCCCTCAAAATCATCAGCATTAGCTGCAACGTGGGGATCTAGCAGAGCAGGTGGTACCAATAAATCTGACGACACTTCTTGGGATGAAGAGGGCATTGTTATTCCTGTTGGAGCAAGACTGTCTCCTAGTAGTGACTGGGTATGTGTAAGCTCATGGTTGGCAAGATTCTGAGAAGTGGCAAACAGTTTGTTACAGAGTTTACATTCCAAGTTAATACTACTTGATTCAATCGCCATTCGATTTTCCACCTCAGGGGCTTCCCCTTGGAGATTATAAGAGCCAATCTGCACGACTTGACCAGCATGGGTGGCAGCATGCATTTTGAGGGCCTTGCGGTTTGGAAACTCCACGTTGCACATCTTACACTCAAACTTAGAGACTTGCTCCACATTATTTTTCTGGTGTGAGAGTACATGAAGAGCCAGGGCCTTGCCAGTCCGAAAAACCCTGCAACAGGTTTGGCACTCATTGGTGGATGAGGGATCACGACTGTGAATAGCTGAATGGCGCCGAAGGCTGGAGGCATCATAAAATTGTGCAGGACAAAGGGTGCAGTGGTGAGGTTTGTTTCCTGTGTGAATAAGACGATGGCGGCGGAGGCTACCCTTCCCAAGATATTCCTTCCCACAAATGTCGCAAAGTTCCGGAACTTTTTCGTCTGGATCGACTGTACTGACAATACATTTTGCTTCATGTCTCAACAAACAGACCTTGTCTTGATAGCCTTTGCTGCAGGTAGAACAACTGAATTTTTTCTCCCCCGTATGGACAAGCACATGCCTTGCCAAATGCCCACTTTCTCTGAAAGCTTTGCTGCAAAAATCACACTCAAACGGTTTGAACCCTGCATGGATCCTCATATGTCTACGAATGTAACTGCTGTCCCGGAACTGCTTCCCACATTCCTTACACTTGAACGGTTTTTCCCCAGTGTGAATACGCATGTGCCTTGCTAAATGTCTCTCCACACCAAACTCTTTTTGGCAAACACTGCAAGTGTACACAGTACCACGGAGTTCATTGCCACCCTTGTCATGTTGCTGTAGATGTCTCTGATAGTTCCCTTCTTTTGCAAATCCTTTACCACATTTCTGACAGCTAAAATTCTTCTTTATATCTGGTTTTAAAACTTTCACACCTGTCGTGCAATGACACCTATTCTTGTCCCCATGGAGTGCCTTTTTGCACTGCAGGCAATGTGCATCCTCTCTTTTGTGGGTTAGCTCATGCCGAGACAAATGTGTTTTTTCACGGAAAGTCTTCCCACACAGCTCACACTGGAACGGTTTTACACCTGTATGAATGAGCATATGCCTACGAATATAACTTCCATCCACAAACTCCTTCCCGCAAATTTCACACGAGAAGGGTCTCTCCCCAGTGTGGCACCTGATGTGACGTTTGCAATGACTAGACTCTGAGAACACACGTGAACAATACTTGCAAGGATACGACTTCCTTTCTATGTGCTGAGTCCGGTTGTGAGTATTCCTCTGTACGGCAGTCTTAAACTTCTCTTCACACCACTTGCATGAAAAGTTTCCATGTCTGGACTTGGAGGATTTTGGAGAGCAAAACTTCTTCTTGTGAGATACCAACTTGCCGTGTGAATCAAATGTTTTCATACACACTGAACAAAGCCATTTAAATTTATCTTTTTTCTTCTTTTTAACCTCTGGGGTTCTTTCATCCTGAACGGAGTCCAGTGGGCTCATAACAGTTCCAGTGTCTAAATCAAACTCAACTTTTGCCTCCTGCAACTCGTCTCTTGCTGCCAGACCCTCAGAGACCATTTCCATTTTCCTCTCATTTTTAAGTATGCCTTCTTCCACCAGGGCTGACAGAGCTCTCTCTTCTTTGAAAGGAATTCCACCAACCTGTATCTTGTTATCACCAGTTTTAGACTTTTTGCCATCCTTAATACCAGACAAAGAAGAAACTTTTCTGGTTATATTGGAAGTTTTAGCTACAGCATCTGAAATGGGACTTGCTGTATCACCACAAACAGAATCATCAGTCACTGGATTACTAACAATGCTACTACCAATATTTTCATCAACCATTACAATAATCCTGTCACTAGTTGAACATTCACTAGCATCTGATAGGACAACTTGAAAATTGGAAGACTGAATCGCACTCTTCCTATTACTGGGAAGGGCACCCTCACTCTGTTCCATTGTGGAATGTGATGCTAGAGCAGTGACTGCTGACCCCTTTGAACTTTGTGGACCAACCAAAATCTGACCCCTATTGGGAAGAGGAACCCCCTTTCGTTTCTTTTCTGGGGATGTATCTGACGGCCACGGTTTCTGGGGCCCAATTTCCTGAGGGTTCACCAAAGTAAGCTGAGCTGCTCTCTCCAGAATAGAACAACCATCTTGAGACTGACTTTCTGTTCTTCGAACATCTTCATGTGCCATAACATCTTCCTGATCAATTATTTTCACTTGAATGCCTTCACTATAACCAGAACTTGCAGCAACCTTACCCACAGCCTTAGTCATAACATTTCTTTCTTCTCCAGCCTTTTTCTTCACCACTAATTTCAATTCTTTCTGACTTCGACGCTTTCTGCTTCTCCGTTTTACCTTCTCTTGGTCTGCCATCAGCTTCTATGGTAGCAAACCCCCAGAAAACATGGAAACAAGCTCAAGGGTTGGCAAAACACAAACTTGCTGCTGGATCACCTATGAAAGAGAAATAAAGACTTAAGGGTTTCATTGTGTTTACATTGCATCAACAATGCACAGACACAAAACCTTTTTTTTTTTTCTTATCATATCCAGGGCTGAAAAAATGTTCATTTCCTGGAAGGGGAGGAAGACTGTCCACAATTCTTTCCATATTTTCATGAGCAAGTATAAAAGTAAATTTCCTTTCAAATGCCAAAATTTCCCTCCAAATATCCCAATTTCCTGGGTAGGAGCCTGCCAGCTTCCCAACTTTTTCCACCCATGATCATGTTAAACCCATTCAGTTGAATTCCCAAACTCTTTTAATAGAGTCACTTCACTATCAATATCAGGAATTACAAGAGTTACCAATATATTGTAACATCACCTGAACATTGTTAAGTTTGGGTGAACAAAGTATACATTACTGACAAAGTTGCAAACTTCTTCTTACAATGACCATAAATACTTTTGCAAATGAAGTTACTGTACCCAGCTACTGTTCCTAATTCTGAATTGACTTACGGTGAGTGACATACTGTATATGCAATATAACAGGAGTTTTAAGTATAATATGTGAATACCATCAGCACTCGGGTACAACTTCCACCCTTCAGGAAGTTTTTCAACTGCAAATTTTACTTCAGCCAATTTTATGCCTCATAAGCTGTATGTTTCATAATATCATTCAGTCAAGGGTGACATTAATTTGGAGCCAGGAGCTAGGAATCAGGCCAAATTTTTTTGCCAGGAGTAATCTGGCTCCTGTTCCTGGGCTCAACAAGTTCCCTGCCAGAAAGTCTGGGGAAAGAAAAAAATCACTCAGGCAAGTGCACTGCTCAGTATCATACTATAGCCCACTACGTATTATCATCACTTCAGAGTCTATCAGGCAGATTCAAACTGCTGTACAGAGGCAGATGTTTGTTTGGGCCAGTAGATTTAGAGAACAGCTAGCACAACTGACAATTCATGAAACAAGAAAGTATTCAACTTCTAAGGATGTCCTTTTAACTGCCAAATGGCCCCTGTAAGAGCCTCCTCAAAAGGAACTTCAACAGAAGCCAGTTTAACCTGAAGTGGACCCTTGTATCCCATAATTCCCTTCATATTTTATGAATGGTTATAATCAGTACCAGGTCTCCTGGAAAACCTTAGGTGACTCCTGCTCCACCAGAGACCTGGGAACCAAAGACACCCTTGGCTGAAAGTGGCTCCTGGTTTAGATGACCTGTAGTAGATTTCACCCTTTCAACCTTGCATACCGTAACTACCCTAAGAAATCATTATACAGCAAATAAAAGGGGCTCACTGAATTGATATCGATTATTTTGTGAGTAGTTTGACGGATATCACTGCATGACAACGTTTCTAATTAGCCTCTTTACTCATGAAGTACTTCCTATTGTTAGCAAAAATGTGAGAAATTGAAGATTTTGTAGACATGGGTTGCATATGACTAATACCTAATGGTAAAAAGTGTTTCGTCACAAATTTGTAATTAATGATTTTAATCATTAAGTAACTCCTATGACCACTTCAGTTGTGTGTCAGATGTGAAAAATGTCTTAGTTTGACCATGTACCATCAAAATGGTAGCAAACCTCAACAGGTGTGAAAAAAATCATGAATTCTGTGAACCAACTCGATAAGCCCCTTTAAGGTGTTCATCAGCTGCTCCCCCCCCCCCTCCCACCAGCCATCAAGCTCCAGGCTGACAACTGGCATATTTTTCTGCCAAATTACTGTAGGATAAATTTGTAAGTAAAAAACTTGTTACCAATATCATTAATCAAAAATTTCCCTTTTAACAGTGATGACAGTATCCAAACCACTGCTCCAAAATTTAAACAGTGCTTTTGTGACCTATGTTAAAACTAGTAGTGAAAGCATAATTTTGCTCTTTTTTTAAGGGGGAGGGGGGTGGAAGAAGAGAGTGTTTGGGAGTAAAATGATTGAATTGGCAACCCTGCCCCAGCTCAATTTCTCAAACCTTTTGGCCTTTCAGGTAATTTTGTTGCCCACCACAGCCTGCTCCAAGGCACAGGTTTTCAACCTGAAGGTATGCATATTCATGTGAACACATGGGATCCCTTCAGGGAGTTCATGAATAAAAGCCAAATATGCATCATTTTTTTTTTTTACTTTGTTAGAAAAGGTGTGAGCTGCACACAAGACCAGCAAAACCTGTAAAAGGGACATTCATTTACAGCTATATGTACTATCTCTGGCGTACACAATGGAACTACCGTATGTATAGAACAAAATATTTGTAATTCTCCCCCCCCCCCCGGCCTTCCAAGTTGTATGTATATATAGTTACAAAAATTTGTGACAATATTATGTTATTTTCACAGGTCTAGAGAATAATTCTCTTTGACCGGGGATATATATCATCCGTTAAGTATGCTCCAAGGGTATGCCAATGAAATTCCTTTAAAAAACCATACTCTAGGCATACCAGGCCCGTATGCAGCTTTTTCAGTGGGTGGGTTCAATTTTGCCACAAGTGGAACATTTTACCCGCCAACTTTGACCGGCAAGTGCCAAAGACACATGCATTGTTCCCTTTGCTCAGGGCAACCCATTTCAGTGGAAGCGAGCAGCCTGTTAATATGATTATGCTTATGAAGATAGCCAAACTTTGACAGAAAGCTTTTCAAAGGTTTTTGAATGCTGTGTGGGACATAATAAAACACCAAAGGTCTCATCATATACTACTGAAGGTACTATCCAAAGCGGAACTCCAGGCCTTGCCGTATGACCAAATAAAGACTTACCACTGACAGTGCCTGCCAGGAACTGCCAAATTCACTCTGTTTGCCTTTAATTGTCTCCCACAAGTTATCAGAAAATTTCAGGGACTAACTAAATGCATCCATCTTTATTCTGCAAGGAAAACATTGAATCAAGTTAGTCTCTCTGAACTTCTACGTTTTACAAGAAAGAGCATTCACCTCTTTTGACAACTTTTTTGTTTCCTTCGTGATTACAACAAGTCATGACTCAGTGCTTGATGATCCTAGAGTATACAGTATATTTCCCAACTGATAGAGCAGGGATCACTCAAATTATTGAATTAAGTCACTGCTGGCTACCAGGAAAGTTGTGCTTAATTTCAATTTGTTTTGACCAGTGAGAGAACCCCCACACCCCTGCCCCATACCAGACAAAAAAAGCCTCTTACAGTGATACCATTAGGCAAAATCCTTTACCCCATGATATTTACACAAATACATACACTTGCTGTGGTGAAAACTTTTACAGTAACCTGTATCTCAATTCTGCTTGGTAAATCCTGGTGCCACCAGCCATTACTTTACCAAATAGCCATATTAATACCAAAGGAAGACTCAGTCCTGCTATAGCTTCAGCATGTCTTCCTTAATTTAACTGTTTGGTACCTTCCCAAGTAGCAATTCCTTTCCCCCCCACCTCCACCCCACCCTAATAGCCCCAGGCTTTAGGCTTACACATTGTCACAGATTACCTCACTGCTGTACAATCTGTTTGCACTCATTCAATTGGGGGAAATTTCATGCCAACATCTGCCACATTATAAAAGATGTAAAAAACACACTGTATATATACATCACCCCCAAATAATTCAAAACCCATGAAAAAAAAGACAGAGAGTTTAAATTATGCACTTAATAAAAGTTTCAATTGTCTTTGGAATTTCATACCATAAAGTAAAATTTGTATTTCGGTAAAAGTCTTACAATATTTCAAAAGTCTCTATGCACAGTATGCAGCCTTGTACAGAGTCAACTGTATGTGACACACCTTTATATAGCAGTCAGTATAGTGTTGGTATTCTTAATTGTGCTTTTTGTTATTTTGTATAAAAGCATTTTAGAATGTATGTTTTTACAGATTTAACGCTGCCCTCTATATAAACAAATCAATCTGAATTTGAATGTATAGCCTACTATAGGCCTACTGTAAGTGACATATTCAGAAAATGTCACAAGTCAGTCCTGTAGTAACAGAAATGTATTAAATGGAGATATAGGCCTCCTGGGCTTGACCAGTTTACAATATTGTAAGCAGTGGCCATAACTGTGATTTATAGGACTATGTATTGCTATTATTTTTTGCTGCACAAGTTTGCCTTTTTTTGTTGGGGGGGGGATTTTCTCATCTCCCATGGAGAAGTGTATAACTCTCCTTGGTGTGGTCGCTAATGTTTCTAATGGACCATGTACAGTATGGCTAGAGGAAAATTATATTCCATGGATAC
>WURT03097272.1:0-12518 GCA_009936505.3 Holothuria glaberrima
TCTGATGTTTTCCCTTTCTGCGTCTGATGATCTTTTGTACAATTTGGGAAATATTTTAGGGAATAGATTTAAATATTTCATTAAGATTGAAATGCTAAACTTTGTTTTGAGCGTATAGTAGTGTAAAAGACAATATGTTCCTGGGGAAATAAATACCCATACGGCAAAAAATGTCCCCAAAAAGAACAATAAACAACCTCCAAAAGTTAAAGTTATAGGGTCGTTCAGCAACTTCGGATGAAATTAGGGATCCTGTCAACAGTCAGGAAGATATCCTCGAAGTAGGGTGCACACAAAACCCCCTTTCGACGGGTTTTTGTGAAAATGAGGGCCGCCGCAATGCCCAATGCATTTCACCTTTGTCATACCACAAGCCCTGAACAGCACATTCAAAACCGCAAATGGGAAAATTTGAGATTGTATGGGCACAATAAAGTATAGCAATATGTTAGTTTAACACTTTTAACGCTTTTACAAAGTGGGAACTTTTGCCCAACATTTAAAATTTACCAAGAAAGAGTTCTAGCAAAACGAGTTCGTAGTTCAGACGCACACCACACTTTACAATAAACCACAAGAGTGTGCAATATTCGCTAGCTTCAATGCATCAGCAGGTAACGCACACGCTATAAAACCCTACGAAGTTGGTATTGCAAGATGTTCACCCTAACGCAACGGTTAAAAACTTCCCGTATAGACCTTATGCATTGACGTCGCGCGACGTCATTTTGGAGGCAAGCAATGAAGCAGGTTTCCCACGAGCGCGTAGCAGACTTAACGCGCGTATCCCAGGGTACACAAATCAGCTGTCTGCATTTGTTGGTAAAAGTTGCAATTATACGCGCTTGCATCAGCTGTCTGCATCAGCTGTCTGCATTTGTTGGTAAAAGTTGCAATTATACGCGCTTACATCATTGGTGGGCGCAATTTCTGTTCTGTGACGTCATATGCACAAGGTCTATATGCAAGCACTGACGTTAGCTATCATATAACGATCTGAGGACATCATGGGTGATCAGATGATGTCTTTTCACGCTCACTACTCTGGCCTTGGACTGCAGTTGGTTTGTCTAGCTGATTAGCATAAAGTGGGAGTCTAAGAGCTAACGGTAGGTGCGATACTCGTGCCTTGTACTACCTTATTTGATGAGCTCTCACTAAAAATAATGTCATCTGGGTTGTTTCTCTGACCATGGCTAATTTTATTCCACCCCATGATAGGCTGCAACCATATCTCAACTGCAAACAACAAGAAAATGATTTAGTTCATCCTCGATTATATATAAAACACTACAGTTTGTCATCTTGCGCAATTCCATACCCTTGTTCAGCAGTTATATTCCTTCTGTTTTTGTATGCAGGCTAAGCTTTTTGTTATGCAAAAAGTTCGTTTAAATCTCACCCTTTTGGTTATGCATTCTGAAATTAAAAAAAGAAATAAAAAAGAAAAACTGGACAGATCCTTTTCAAGTTTGAAGTCTATTGCCAGTAATCTGAATGTGCTTTAAGCCGCACAGAGAAACCAGTACTGCCAAGCAACAGTAAACATTGTTCGCAAAGGGAACAATGTTCAGATTGACGCCACTGTACCTGCCGTAAAGCGAACCGAAGTTAGCGACAGAAGTTATTGAATCTTTACGATGGTGCAGTGAAAGAAACGATTAGGCACACTCAAAAAATAAATAAATAAATAAAAAATGAATGAATGAATGAATGAATGAATGAATGATTGAATGAATGAATGAATGAATGAATGAATGAATGAATGAATAAAACCGAGCCTTCGAGCAAGGGTTTCCGTCGGACTAGCCAAGGATTTAACCTAAAGAAAAATAGCTCTTCTCACGAAATCAGTGTTTTCCTAATCCGTCAGAGTTGGAGGCATTTAACCGTGACGACGAAGCAAGACCAGTAACTTATATTTTAGAACAATTTTGCATAGTGCATTAAAAAAAGTTTAATTTCTAAATGGAAATTTTCTTTCATATTACAGGGATTTTTGACCTAGATGGAGTCCAACCCTAACTGGTGGAGGGACTTGCCATGTCACCTCAGTCCAGCCTGGAATCTCCATGGTACTTGCGAACTCGACATCCGGAAGCTGAAACGTCAGATCGATGATGACCTTCGAGTAGCGCCGTACTTCATGAAAGCTGAAAGCCTTTTGTACAAAGCTTTTTTGGAGGTTCCCCCAACGTCATTCTTAAACCGTGGAGCATCCAAACCTCAAAAAGCGTTAAAATTTTTGAAAGAAACTGAAGATTATGTTGAAACTACCCTTAAAGATGACCGTGATGCGAAGAATGGGTATGGTATCGTCATTTATGCTTTTCGCATGTGGGTTTACAGTGAACGACCCCAACGGTCAAAAATGGAGAAAGCTGAAATTGCTTTGAAAGAGCTAACGTCTTCCCAGACTCAAAAGTCACAAGCATTTGTTAATGTGATTCTTGCTGCTGCATTATCTAGACTTGGTCTTAACAGATATGAAGAAGCAGCTGACTTATTTGCAAAGGCTTTAGAGCAATACCCTGAAAATACCCACTGGATGTTTGGTAGAGCTCTAATGCTAGGGCGTTTGGCGCGTTCGGCTAGAAGTCGTTTTTACAGTTGTGATAATGTACCTGAGGATATAACAGAAAAATTTGAAAGGGAAAGAGAGTTGCTAGAGGAGGTAAGAACCTTAGACCCCACTTTCGCTTGGCCTATCGCTTACTTAGGGCAGTGCCTTTTCAATTTGAAAAGGGAAGAGGAGGCGTTAGCCTGTCTTGAATACGCTATGAGCAGGGACCAAGGAAACACAGACATTGCCTTAATAAGCGCAAGGGTCTACAAATGGATCCGTCAATTTTCGAAATCCGAAGAAATTTTGATGAATCTTCCTGAAGAGTCAAAAACGCCAGAAGTATTATTTCAGATTGGACTCGTTCATTATGAGCGGGCTAGGAATGTTAAACAGAGTAATGGAGATGAAGAAATAGGTAGTAAGAAAGAAGACGAAACCCATCAATTACTGAGGAAAGCCCTGGAATATATGGAAGAAGCAGTTGCAGAAGACGATTGTCATCATCCAGCTGCAATTAAATGTGCAGAAATTAGTGCTAAAC
Source organism: Holothuria glaberrima (assembly GCA_009936505.3). Classification (NCBI taxonomy): domain Eukaryota; kingdom Metazoa; phylum Echinodermata; class Holothuroidea; order Aspidochirotida; family Holothuriidae; genus Holothuria; species Holothuria glaberrima. Next base: position 3,108 of record WURT03097272.1, read on the forward strand.
TTGGAGATAATGAGGAAGCCAATGATAAGTATCTCAATCTTTTCCAGAGGAGGGATATTTTACCTATAACGCAATTTCACTTCAGGAGATCGGCTAATTTTGTAAAACAAGTGTTTGAACCAGTCGATGTTCTTGATAATACTTACAAGATGCTAGATTTATGTGTGCGCCACTATACAAAATTTGACGAAAATGGCATCGGAAAATTTGAAGCCTCGGTCAAGAAGGACGCTGAGAAATTTTTCCTGGAGCTAGAGGCAATGACTAAGAATGAGAAAAACGAATTAAAAAAGCAAGCGACGATTTACCTGGCGGAAATCCAGAGAAAGATGGGGAAGTACAACGAAGGAAAGCAACTGATTGGTATTCTACTGAATAGTGATCAGCAACAACGCAATGAGGCAGAACTAAGGTGGATCTTAGGAAAATGTCAGTGCGGTTTAGGAGAGCTAGCTGAGGCAGAACGTGAAGCAGATAGTTTAAAGATGTTACCCTTCCAGCAAGCGTTCCCTGCGGATGAGTTGTACGCTGACGTGTATTTGAAAAGAGCCAAAGAGAATTTATCACATTATATGTCAATTAATGAAGATGATGGGGACTACTTGTCTATAGTTGAAAACTTGCGAAAAGCGATTCGCAAAGGAAGCATAGAAGCTTGCTATTTATATTTGACAAAAAATGATGGTCTGCAGGAACGATTCTGTTCTCTGAAGGAAAACATTCCACAAACTCTTGCTGAAATTGACAAATGTGTGGAAAGTAATACCAATTATCATAAAGATTTTCCTGTGATTCATGATAAGAATACTTCAGATAATCCTGTAGATTTCATAAAAAGGAGAATTAGGTGTGTTCTCGATCATCCAATGTCTCAGGAGGGCTCAAGTGTCCCAGAAGGAAGTGAGAAGCGATACGCATTCTTGTCGGAGACACGTCAGTACCTTTTTGATTTCGAACGCTGTTACCTTCAGGTTTGTGAATTAGATGAATCTTGGAGTCAATTTTGCCAAAAAGCAGCTGAGCTAGTCTTATCGAATGCGAGAAAACTTCTTGATCACGTTATCTATGATTATCAGGTATGCAGCTAGTAATGTTTTCTATTGACTTGTTTCTGTTGACGGAATGCAATCACTGAATTTACTCTCTTCACATTTTACATGCATGTTTGTAGTTCAGGGTTTTCCGGTATGTCCGGTACCAGCAGAAGTATCAATTTAGCTCATGGACCTGAAGGACGTAGAAAAGGGGAAACAACGGGAACAGCTAGTACCTTTTCGTGTTCAATAGATGCGTCATTGTAACGAGGGAATGTAAGACGTCGATACACTGCAAACTCAGGCGTTCAACTTTTCAACACCAAAATGTAACAGATAAAGAACGCGTCCTGGCGTTCAAAGTATATTTTGAGCGCTTGTGTTAGGATTCTGAACACTTCTCTCCATTTTTGAACGCCCGGACGCTTATTTGAACACTCATTGCTCCAATTTTGAATGCCGGACGCCTATTTGAACATCTACCGAATTTGAACGCCTGACGCGTATAGTGTTCAAATTTTTAACGATTAGTGCTCAAATTCTGAGCACTAGTGTTCAAATTAATTCGAACGCTAGCGTTCAAATAGACCTTATGCATTGACGTCACACAGACGTCATGTTTGGAGGAAAACAATGTGCTCGTGGCTGCACGCAGTAGAATTCCCCGCGCGTGCAGTAGACTTACTCGCGTATCCGATTGGTCGACGAATCAGCTGTCTGCATTTGTTGGTGTAACTTGCAATTAATGATACAAGTCTTCCTCCAAAGGAGGGCGTACTTTTTACTCCGTGACATCATATGCGTAAGGTCTGTAGCGTAATTTGAACGCTTGTGTCAGAATTTGAGCACTAAGTGTTAAGAATTTGAGCACTAGACGCGCCAGGCTTTCAAATATGGTAAGTGTTCAAATAAACGTCGGGCGTTTGAAATTTCAACGGAAAAGAATCGATACTCGGGCTAAGTGTCAATTGAGTAGTCAACTTTCTATTAATTACAGTTATTTTCATTAAAGTTTGTTTTCATCCCCTACGTTCAAGAATCTACTTTAAAGCTCCTGTTTGTCCACTCTTTGAATTTCTCTCTTGTATAACAAAAATATGAAAATGAAAACTTTTTCAATAAATGTACTTCAAAAGTGCATAAAATATAGCATCAGATTGCATCCAAGGACCCTAAAAAATATTTAGAAATTTTCCTGCTGGGGGAGGAGGAAATTCCATCTTCTCAGACACTTTCACTAGGACGGCGTTTTAAAACGTTCAACACAGCAGATGCCTGTGCATGGCCGTACGGCCGGGGCTAGGGCGGCCCTTCAAATATCAGAAACCTGACCAAATCGGGGAGATATTTTGTCTCAGTCGAGCGGAAAATTGGACAGTTGAATTCTATATTCCAGACTCTGGACTCGGACAAAAATCACCACCCTCCCTGAGAAGAGTAGTCCTGTACGGCCATTTGCCCATCCTGTTTGCCATACGATTGTACATATGTGCCTGAGGTGTATGTTACTCTCAATATCTTTTATGATTTGTCCCCGATCTAATATTTATATCAGTCACCATTTACGTAGTTTACGCGAAAAAAAAGATCGCAGCGTAAAATGATCCCTTCTTGGAAAATATGTCAAGAACGTGGTATTGTTACAGTGACCACCATGTCCTCTTTGTTCACAGAAAAAAGTTCTCGAGAATGAGCCGGCTGTTACTCAGTTTCCAGTTCATTTTGATTGGGGCGAAGCGAAAGAAGACAGAAAGGCTGTGCCAGACAAATTCAGTGGCTACTTGAAATCAAAATTTAAAGGTTACACAATGCCCGAAGAAATGATTAAGTTCTTCATAGAGGTAATTGCATGATCTTATTTGCTTAAGAGATAGTACATTGATAATCCTCGATGGTTAAAAGTGAAAAGGGGTCGTTTTCATGTTTATATAAATGTCACAATAGCGTTTAAATTTAGGTTTCAGCCTGTCGAGCAACATAATTTTAATTTTTTACGTCATTTATCTCATACACAAGCACACACTGTCCCTTCTCATCGACCAGCAGTCTTCATGCCAGTGATATACAAGGTTAGATGATTTCCAGTGTGTACCAAATTAGACGATTTGGACTCATGCTGATAGTTTTACGAGGTGCAGGGAAGGTGGGGTGACCGGGGGTTGGAGTGGGGGAGGTGGGCTAGATCTGCATCGCCATTCGGGAAGGATGTATGTATGCTATTTCAAACTACATAGATATTTTTTTTCTGCAAAGGTATGCTATTTTAAGCAGACATGCATAAATATTTGGTGGAACATACTCATATATCTACAGTAATTGAAAGTAGTTTCGTACACCTACCGTGATATATTTTTGTAATGTGCATTGATTTCAACCTGCAACAGTGAATGTCGAGTAAAACAAAGTCGCTTACCAAGCTTTTTAGATTTATTGTTAGCTGTGGTTGTTAAACTCAAAGCAATGAAAGTTTCTCCAGACGCTAACACTCAGTTCTTTTACCACGTGACATGTATTTGCCAAGCTTATTCCACGAACACGAATCCATTAAAGCAATTATACTTAATTGGGTTTGTAGAAAACTATCACAGTTTATCACAAAAAACAGTTCCCCAAATTCTCAAACTCGTAGAAAAAACGCAGTGGCGCATCCAGGGGCAACAGCCCCCCCCCCCCCCATATTGGCCGTCGTGCGTGGAAAAAAGTTTAGAAAAGAAAATTCTTCAAAATGTGGCAAATATAGCACCATTTTGCATCTCAGCCCTCTTCCAGAACAAAACTTTTCCACCAGGTATACCTTGCGCCCCCTATTGAAAATTCCTGGATTTGACCCTGGATACGACCCTAGAAACATACGGGATTGTTCATCTGATTTATATTGGGAACAGGTAAACCACTTTCTCCGAATTTTGAAATAATATTAACTGTAATCGTGAGGCATGGTAAATATGAAAGCTAATTCTGCAAAGTTCATTGACAACGTATTTCCCTAATTACAGTTCGTTTCCTTATAGGGAGATTCTAAATTTTGATGAGCTTGGTGGTAATGAATTTGAGTACACAGATGACTGGCTAATTGCATGGCTAAGAGAGGTATTGCTCCCGTGCCTGATATATAGATTATGTCATTAATGATAGGAATCGCTTAGCTGTTTTATATCTCTCAGCAACATTTCCTAATGATTCAAATTGATCTATTTTTTTCTACAGTTGCAGCCAATGTACAGTAAGGAGAATTTGTGGCTCCCAGCCCTGGGCAGTTTCACCGTTGAAGATAAACATAAAGGAACGAATAATGATTGTGACACATTTAACATCGTTCTAAAAAAAGCAGACCCCATCCCATATAAGAAGGTTGATCTAGTCAGAAGAAGTTGTTTTGAGGTGGAAAGGATAGCCGAGTTTATTCTAGATTTCCTTCAGAAGCACTTCAATGAGGCTTCATAGATGAGGAGAGTTTGAAAGTCTATTATCTCCATTATCGTCAAAATATCAATTTATGATTTATTATGTTTTAATATTTGTATTTGTACGTTCATTCACTTTACTCTTCTAAGATTGTTTCTTCCAGTCAAAAAAATTAACCACTGTGCGTGAAAGAAGTGTTTACGCGACTCCAGATAACTCCAAGTACAACATGCGGCATGTTCCACACTTCACTCTATCCATCACTGGAAAAAGTGGGCTTTCGAATCAGACATGAACCTCGAAAAGTCGAAAACGTCAACGAAGCACTTTGTATCATTGATCTTTGTTGTTTCTTTAAGAAATTTACTAAAGAGCGACCTAAATATACCAGGGGATAATAACAGCCATGAGAGCTTCTCAAGTACGGACCGCATCCATTGACATAACGTGACGTCATTTTGGACAGTAAACAATGAAGCACACTGCACACACGACGTAGACTTAGCTACGCGCTTAGTAGACTTGCGTGTTTCAGACAAAAACATCTGTCTGCCTTATGTGGTGTAAGACTGTTAATTGTACTGATTACCAGCTAAACTATACCCGGGGCGAAATTTCTGTTCCGTGACGTTATATGCATAAATTCTATACTAAGGTTTGAACTGTTCCTGGACAACTTCCGTCGGACAGTTCCCACCCGGACAAGTTTTCCCAAACAACTGCCCAGGCCCGTAAGCTGGGGGGGGGGGAGGGGGTTCGATGGGTTCGTCCGAACCCCCATTGAAATACGAACCACCTCCGTGAATTGTAGGGGTTCGATAAATTTTTTACAGTTCAATGGAGAATTCTACAGGCCGTAACTCTTTAGCACTAGTGTGCTCGGATACAATATCGTTATTATCGCATCCATGGGGTGAGGTACTCTCATTTGATACAGCTCAAAACTGTTTATTAACAAAAGTTGCGCCAAAATTCCTTAAGCAGTTTTAACATAATTTTTCATAAATGATGCATGCAAATAACATAATGTACTGAAATCTGCCCGTAGTTTTCAATAATCCAGCCATTATGTTGTTCAAAATATGAACTGTATTACCTAGGTGTGCCTGGTAAAATGACGAAGACTGTGTTTTCATACCCCGTCCCGCACAATTCCGTAGTTTTCGCGAACTAGATGATCAGTGTTTAGCGTAATTAGTCAATTTTGTAATCTAGTGAGCAATTTACGTGACTACACGATGTTGAGATTTGATTAAATGTCTTGTATTATATTTTGGTCAGTTGGCAAGCTGTGGAATAGGTAGTGATTCCATGTTGGAATATTTAGTAAGGCCAATTAAAAGAAAATACCAGTTAATCAATCCCACCCACATGCCACTTTGCCGCGGCATCAGTTCTATTTTTTTCTCATATTTATATGATAATTTGAAATGATAAATTACTTAAGTTTTAAACTTCTACCAAAATAGACTTAAAATAGCCTAAACGATTGTTCCCTGTTCCCGCAATCCATGCGGCATACATTCCACTATACAGAATACAGGGAATGTTGCTATTTTAAATGCCGGCTATTTGTGATTAAAAAGTACAAAAAATATAAAATCACAGGCATGCTCCAATTTTCAGAAAATTAAGACAATCAACTGTTTTTTCAATTGGTCCATTTTAATTTCGATATGATGTTTGGATTTCGGCATGTGTTAACTGATATTGGTTTTCTTGAGCTGGTGGGCCAGGTTCGATGATGACAAGTTAACTGGCAGATAATCGATTCAGTTGCTGAGATAGTTGTCTTTCAAGCATGAGGTCGAGAGTTCGATACCCTTTTCTAGTGCACAAATGAAGCAAGGAAAATTTTCGTAATAGCTCAAGAATGTTTCGCACGCATTTTTGCGTAAAAGCTTTCCCCGAGTAGAAGGCCGAATAGAAGGTTGTAAATTATCCAAAGGGATGGGTCATACCGAAGACTTTTAAAATGGAACCTACTGCCACTGGCATATGCAGGGGGCATCGGGCGATGGTCCCCCTCCTCACGAATGCCAATTTTTTTTCTTTTTTAGATCCTAATAATACGTAATTTTGTAATACAAATTTTACCTCAAAAGGTAGCATATGTGGCACCAGATTGCATGTAAGGACACCCTATTTTTCAAAAATTTTCAAAGGGGAGGGATTGTCTCCCCATGGCCCCCTCACTGATGCCAATTTTTTTAAGTTCCTAAAAAAAATTTTCAAAGGGGAGGGGAGGGACACCCCCTCCCCTTACACCCATCCCCCAGGCCGGTGATCACTAATGCCCTTTTATTTTAGTTCATAAAAATACGCAAATTTTGTAACACAAATTTTACTTTAAAAAAACAGCATATGTGCCACCAAATTGCATTTAACGAAACCCAATTTTTCAAAAATTTTCAAAGGGGGAGGTGCCCCTCCCCTCAGACCCCTCCCCCAGGCCGGCGATTACTCAATATACTGCATGCACCCCCCCCCCTTGAGAGTATCCTGTGTACGCCACTGACTGCAACATATCCCGTGGAATTACAACGATATTTCGTTTTTTAAAGTCAGACTTAACATGAACTTGGAACCGGCAGAGCGGTGATGGAAGCGACTTAATGATGGGCATAACTTCCCAATGTTTTACTCAAGATGTAAAAACAGAATACGACAGGAAGCTGCGTTGTTTGTTCGATCCAACAATTGGCCTTATTGAATCTTTGAATAGTACAAAAGGTAGTTGATGTCGGCAACCGCCGCAGTCGGCTAGCTCCTTAAATTTACGTATAAAGGTGTTGCAGTTGCTTATTCTCCATTCAATATTAATACTCCTTGGAGGAACTAACACAACATACAGGCAGAAATCCCGTGGATGATAGGTGGAATATGTCATCCTTCACGCAGATATGTAGATGCATCCCATTCACCTTTAAAGCCCCGTTTACATTCGTCGTAGGTCCTACAAAAGGTATAGCCAACAACAGGTCTACGACAAGAAAACTGAGAAATTACAACAGTCGTGAGTGTGTCGTACGAAATTCAGTTGACGGAAGACGCTGTCGTTGAGTCCACGGTCGTAGAGTTTTGAACATGTTCAAAATTATTTTGCATCGTACGAATTCTCCACATCAGGTCCATGTCGTAGGTCTGTCATGCGCTGCCAGCGACGTCCTACGACTTTGTTACGATAGACGTACGAATTTCGTACGTTTGTGAGTAATATCAGGCCCTCATAATCGTATGAAGGTCCTAAGATCGTCCCACGTTAAACCCACAACAGTCCTACGAATGCTCCACCGTCGTACATATAGCATTCGTGTAGCACTCGTAAGCAATGGAGTAGGGGAAACAAGCTAGTGAGCTACAACTGGAAAAAAGGCCGTGGCCGGCCCGACTTACTACCAATTGGTTACAAACCCATCTAACTAACGTGTGATGGTCGTACAACAACCAAACTTCACAGGACTATTGTGAGACGGTTTTTTTTTTTTTTTTTGCCAAGGATAGTACGACTGTCATAGGAACATCGTACGATTTATCTTCGAGAGCTTTTACCTATGTTCCCACGACAGTCGTACGACACATATTTAATACAAACGCTACTCAAATCCACCTTTCGCAGTCGTACGTCAGTCCCCTCTGTCGTAGCCCCGATAAAATCTTACGACAAAAATAATCGTACGGCGAATAAGAACGGGGCTTTACAAAATTGATTTTGCTGGAAGGGTCCTTTCCCCCACATTTTTAAGGCTTATCTCCGCTACCGCTTACACACAGGTGATAAGAAAGCAACCCACCCCACTTGCGATCACCCTTTTTCACAGAAAATTATGTTTTTTTCTGCATGCATACGAAAAGGCATAGGCGTAGAAATAGGGAGCTAAAGCCCGCCTCCAGTCAGAAATGTGGTGGGGCGGAAATATGCTTCTGCCCCTTTTCAAACCAAGGAGGTGAATATCAACGCCTAACTGCATTCATTTTCTTTAAAATTCGCTCAGTTTGTTGCACCAAATTGCACCTAAGGGCCCTCAAATATTCCAAAATTTTCCAAAGGGAAGGGGAAATCCCCTCCCCAAGAAGGTGGGCTGAAACAAAGTTCGGCCCTCTCCCCCGCCATCTCTGTCGAGAACAGCCTCCTATACGCCTATGTAACAAAAGTAAGTTTATGATCCCATTTAGGATATTACCGCTAACCCTTTTACTTTGGCCACAAGGAGAGAGGGTAACTGACTCATTACATCTTTAACTAATAATAGAGTCGTTGACTACCTCTTGTCTGTATTTGCTCCCAGCTTGACGAGAAACTGTGACTTTTATAAACGATTTTGAAATTCCCCACTGTCTCATATTATATCATGACACTGCAATTAACGACACAATTAACCTACTGTTTCAGCTTCGTCCTGCATCTGTGCTTCAGGAGTTGTACCAGTCGGGGGATGACACCCCTAACGACAGTAAACTGGACGTTACCCTCACCATAGAAGGACAAGCAGATCCTCGACTGCTGCCACAGAGATCAATAATCAATGCATGGAAGCTAAATGTAAGTAAAGTCTCATCTATCCCATAACCAGCCTTTTTCCCTGCCGTCACCATGGAAACCGTCATAAAATCAAAGACCTGCGACAATATTTTTGAAACTACCCGCGATCAACTTACACGGGCAGGTGGCCAACAATCGCGGGATTCTGCAAGTCAGACGACTCACCCACTTTTTTATTACATACCCCCACCTCAATTTTCACCGCTATTTTTTAATAAACATTAGCTACAGATAAATTGATGCAAGTCAACCTCCAATCTCAACCGTGCCCCTCAAATCTCCCTACCTGTCTGCCAGCCCGAACCAACATCATTAGTCCTGGCCCCACTTATCACATCTTCTACTGTCCCATCCTGCCGTTGTGCGTGATGCTCCGCATAAGCAATGGAGAAAGGGAAAACAAGCCAGTGAGCCACAACTGGAAAAAAG